>CM035163.1:104853290-105164850 GCA_020205615.1 Panax quinquefolius | reverse complement strand
TAAGATAATCTGGAATAAATTATCATTAGTCTTGAATAATTTTAAGCCGATAAAATACAATAGACATCAAGTTTAACTGCTGCGTGAACAAGCAAATCCATTAAAAAGGAAGTCGAAGTAGAGAATAAAATCTACTATCTTTTTGATTTAAAAGGTTTTCATCTCTTTTATCAAATGAGACTAAACTTAATAAATAATCCACATCATCCACACTTTTCTGACCGAGGTTATTCATTAGTATCACGAACAAAAAATTATCCATGTACAATCACAGGCTAAAGATAATTGTGTTTTTATCAGCCAGTCTGATCAGTTACCGTAAAAAATTCATCTTTGTACTTCTTGGCGAAAGAATCCATATACATAATCATACAAAAAATGTCCATCGATGTACTCTACAGGGCAATAAGGACTTTTTCCACATCATTTATAACATTACGGTTAATGATTATCTGGAATAATCCACAGGTCATAATCCTACCAAGTCCATCTATATACTCTGAGCACGAGATGACTTTCAACGAAATATATAAACTGAGGGATGATGACAAGATATAAAATTGATAAAACAAGTTCAAGAATTAAATTATCCGGCAGGAACTAAGAAACGTCTAAATTGTCGACATGATACTTCTTTATAGAGTAAAATTCAAGAATGCTTAGAAGTATATTTCCATGAAAGATCTTTGGATGAAGCCTTGAATATCGAGGATATTCAACTACTTTCATAGAGTATAGAAGTCAAAACTTTAACCAACTAAGTATAATAAAGAATGGAATAACAAAAGAAATCACCATAAATGCGGTGCCTTGACTTAGACATATTATTCCAACAAAATAATAAATAACGGAACCGGTCAGGTATGTCACATGCCAGATAGGATATTCGATAGAATAATAAAGAATGGAATAATAACGAGAAATTACCATGCATTGTGGCCCCCAAAATAGGTATATATCCACCCATTTTGGGTTATCCGATAACATGAGTACGAGAAACAACTACTGACTTTATTAATACAACATATATATAATGTGAAGTTTAAATACAAATATTACCATCTACAAACAGTATTCACACACCAAATAAGTCGTCATTACAATTATTGGTAAATTATTTTACAAAATGGCGAGGACTACTAAACAACTTTTAGAACCATCATTCCACACCCAAGACTAGAACTACTACATTCTAAGCCTCTTGAGAAGAAAAATGGAACAAAAAGGAAAATGGTAAGCTCAACTAGCCCGATAAAGAATATTATGACTAAGATAATAAATAATAAATTATCGTTAGTCTTCAATAGAAAAAATCGATAAAATACAATAAATAACAAGTTTTGATTAATATTCACAATGAAAATAATAATTCATAGATGAGTTCGTAGAGAATGAAATCTCTATAATCTATGAATTTAAAAGTCCATCATCAATATTTTATCCTGTAACATCAATCAATATATATCTTGAATCAAATATTCATCTTTCACTGAAAGTCATTAGTCGGTGCATTATTCATCTCAACACATGTTAATCTTTTTTTCTGAGAAGCAAAGATATTCATCAAAAATTCATTCATCTTTGCACTACGGGCCAAAGATATTCGATAATATCATCATTTAGGGAGTGAGGATGATGAAAAATATTTTAAAGAAAAGCGAATCCGGTTGAAACAAAAGAACAAGTATTATGGATTAAGTGCTTTTAAACATAATCAAGGGATTCAAAAATACTTCATAAATAATCATAGTGAAGTAAATTCAAGAATGATCAAAACATGGATACAATCAAAGCTAGTATCCATAATAGATATTTTGAATGAAGATAGAATTTTTTTTGTGAATAATGTCGTATTACGTGAATAGTGTAGAGTATACGTGAATATCAAGTATACATGAATAGTAACCTGACACTAAAAAGACAAAAATTTCACAAGAAAAATCTTACAAATATTAAAGCATAATGATATTAGAAGAAATAATATCATTTTTTTAAAAACATCCACTTACCTTGAAAATGTATACTTCTAGCTAGAATCTGGGATATAGTGATGAAGGAACTTGCTGCATAGTATAGTAACACTCAAAGTCTCAAAATACTCACAAGAATCGATCGATAATATAGAGAGAAAATTTGGAGTTTAAATTGTGATTTTCAATTCTAACCTAAGCACCTATTTATAGGAAAATCTTAGAATACCAAAGCGAAAATTTAATAAAATATTATTATTAATAACAAAATTCATACATCCTTTGAAATCAGTTTCCCACATACCCACCTTCAGAAAAAAGTAAGAAAAAGCGTTTTTTATAAATAAATAATTAAAACTTCAAAAATCAATTATTTGAATGTCGAACTTCAATAATTCATAATAAATAGCCCATTTGTCGGAAAAAATTGAACCTTATGTCTTTTTCAATAGGAAATTCCATTATCTACAACTGCGGAAGAAAGTTTCTCCAAATTTCAAACACAAATTGACCATGAAATCCATAAATAGAAGCGATTTCTGGTATAATCAAATTTCATCAAGAAATGGGATCCATAAACATGTTTAACATATGTTTTAAATATTTTAGTAACAAAAATACTTCTCATATACTCATATATCCCACATTCATTGTAAAAAATATCACCATTATTATATTATTATAATATAATAATATATTTAAATGAATTATTTATTAGAAAAGATAAAATATCAATTTTTCAACAATTGTCACTTTAAAATTTTCTCCATCTATATCCACATAAAATGAATATTTTCCTTATCATATAAATCAATAATTAATTATTCCACAAATAATATTACATAATCACAATCTTGTGACCCAGTGGTAGTTCGCGGGGAAGAGGGCTTTCCAATAAGGATTTCTCATATCTTTGGCAGCATGATTAGGTGACAAACCTCTCCTTAAGCGAAATTTTCTAGACATTGCCAATAATGTTATTTAATAATATTATTCAAATAATATGAATTATTGATTACGATAATGAAAATCTTTGTGTAGTGACAATTATTGAAAACAATGATAATATAAAATATCAACGTAGCAATTATTGAATCGATAAAATAAAATATTGAATAATAACCACTATAACAATTATTGAGTAATGCCTTCCTACATGGAATCAATAATTGGTGCAATCTGAAACTGCTCTTCTTGTGTTTTAACCACGGGTATTCCAACGATGATTAATGATAACAACTAATGGATTATTTATAAACAACTTATACTTATCGTTTCTTCATCCAATCGCTTTAGTTATAGAATTTTACAAGGCTGCAGACTGTTATGTCTGAATATTCCCGACGGTAAGAATATTCCACGACCAAACAAATATTCCCCGACAACAATGAATATTTTATAACCACTTGCTTAATTAAAATATTTGCGCATTTTACCCATAACTAACCACATTAATCAAATCAACCCTTACTATTTGAAAATAATTAATAGAGGAAATTTAATTTCATTAATAATAAGTTTGGTCTTACAACCTCCCCTCCATATGAAATTTCATCCTCAAAATTGAAGTGCGTGCACAGTGTTTCAAAATGTAAGGATACCTCACTTTCATTTCCGTTTCCAACTCGGGTCATTTCCTCTATAGCATGGTTCCTCCACAAAACTTTGACTTGTGGTATGACCTTTGTATATGGGACATGCTCCTTCTGTCCAAGATCTTGACATGTACCTCTTTGTACGTTAAGTCTTGACTATCTCATCTGTTTCTAACTTCGATAAACGTGGTTGGGTCTTTCACATATTTACGAAGCACGGATATATGAAAAATATTATGAACACGAGACATACTTGGAGGTAAGCTTGAAGTCATAGGCTACATTTCCTACTCGGTCAAGAATATGAAATGGACCAATAAATTGTGGATTAAGCTTTCTCTCTTCCCAAATCTTGTTACTCCTTTCCATGGAGCTACACTTATGACAATACATGATCCCCCGACACTAAATTTCCGTCCTTTCGATGAAGATCCATTATAACTTTTTTTTCGATCTTGTGACGTTTGTATCGTTAATCGAATCATTTGGATCTTTTAGTAGTCATACGTACCAACTTAGGTCCCAACAATGTTGTTTCACCCAACTCATCCCAACATATTGGAGGCGACACTTTCGTCCATCTGATGCTTCTTTGAAGATGGAACTACCCCTATGCTTGCACGATAACTATTTTTGGGGAATTCCACCAATGGTAAATACTTATCCCAACTCCTTTGAAGTCTAGGACACAGAGTCTTAATAGATCTTCAAGTTTGAATAGTCCTCTCGATTGTCCGTCCGTTTGAGGATGGTATACCAAAGCTGAATAAATAAATCCGTGCTATATAGCTTTTTGCAACCTAACCCAAAATTGTGAAGTGAATCTTGGGTCACGATCCGAAACTATGGATCTTGGCATGCCATGAAATCTCACAATCTCATTTACATATATATGAGCAAGACATTCGAGGAATAAGTCTCCGTATCGGCAATAAATGGCGAGACTTGGTTAATCTATCAACAATAACCCAAATAACATTTATACCTTGAAAGCCGTGGGAAGACCATAACGAAATCCATGGTAATGTGTTCCCACTTACATTTTGGAATCTCAAGTGGTTGCAATGAACCCTTAGGAACTTGATGCTCGCCTTTACCGTTGACAAGTTAAACACCTCGAGATAAACTTTGCAATCTCTCTCTTCATATTGTTCCACCAAAATGTATGTCGAAGATCACGATACATTTTGGTACTTCCGAGATGGATTGCAAATGGTGTATTATGTATTGCCTCCGTCATGATCTTGTATTTCAAATGCGAGTCGTTAGGAACACAAAATGCAGGTGGACTCAGTAGTATTCCTTCTTCATCCGATTCTTGCTTAGGAATAGCACCTTCTTGTACTTTCTTCTTTATACGCATCATTTCAAGGTCGGTGGCTTGAGCAACTTTAACTTTATCGATTAAAGTTGGTTCTATGCATATACTTGACATCATCGCCTTTCGTTCCTGCATAAGATCTTCTACTTTCAATCAACGCGTCGGCTACCACGTTTGGTTTTCCATAATGCTTTATTGAATAGTGTGGTCATAATCTTTTTAACATTTCGAGCCAAGCGTCGTTCTTGCATGTTGAGTTCCTTTTGGGTGAAGAAATATTTGAGGCTTTTAGGTGCGAATATATCTCCACTTTCTCTCCATATAGATAGTGCCTCCGGATCTTTAAGCGCGAAAACAAGCTGCTTTGTCGATTATGATCATGAGTAGGATAATTCCTCTCATATTCTTTTCGGTTATCATGAGGCATAGGCTATGACTTTCCCACTTTGCATGAGAACACATCCTAACCCTTTGCCTGAAGCATCGCTGTAGATAACAAATCCATCCGAACGGATGGTATTGTCGAGCAGTGCGAAATGAGTCTCCTCTTGAAGCTCTTGGAAACTCTTCTCGCATTCCTCGCTCCATATGAATTTTGTATCTTTCGGTCATTTGAGTTAAAGGAGTAGTGATTGAGAAAATCCTTCCACGAATCTCAAATAATAACTTATTAAGCCAAAAAAAGCTACTCGTTACTTGATTATCGACTTGGTTGCTCCCAACTTTGTATTGCCTCAATCTTGGCCGGGTCAGCAGATACTCCATGTTTTGACCTACAACGTGCCCGAGGAATGCTACTTCCTCAAGCGAAATTCGCATTTCTTCAACTTGGCATATAACTTGTTTTCACGAAGCCTTTGGAGTACCGACTTCAAATGGTTCTCATGATCTTCACGACTTTTGGAATATATGAGAATTCCATCAATAAAGATAACAACAAAAGCCGATCGAATAGTCATGAATACTCGGTTCATCATATCCATGAAAGCCGCAGAACATTAGTCAATCAAAAGACATGACTAAAATTCATAATGCCCGTATTGAGTTTTGAAGGAAGTCTTTGGAATATCCTCGATTCTAATCTTGACTAATGATATCGGAAGAAGATTGATCTTTAAAAAGAATTGTGCTCCTTACTGCTGGTCAAACAGGTCATCAATACAAGTGGCGGATACCTATTCTTGATGGTGATATGGTTCATTCTCGATAGTCAATACAAATTTGCATACTCCGTCTTTCTTCTTTACAAATAAAGCAGGGCACCCCGAGGAGATGTCTTAGGGCGAATGAAGCAGATGTCCAACAACTCCACGTAGTTGGACCTTTAACTCCTGAATTTCAATAGGAGCCATTCGATATGGGGTTTTAGAAATGGGCTTTGTACCAAGTTCAAGGTCAATACAGAATTTAACTTCACGTTAAGGGGTAGGCAGAAGTTCTTGAAAATCGTCGAAATTTACTAACAACAGGAATATTATTCAAATCGGCGTGTCTTTATTCAAATCCATAACATGGGCTAAGAAAGCTTGACATCCATTTTTAAATAAATGAATAGCTTTATGACTAGATATGAGCAATAATTGATTTTAATGGTTTAGTCACTTGATTAAATACAACGAGGTTGGTTAGGAATATGAAAACTAACAACCTTACGAAAACAATCAATTTTGGCATGATGAGTAGTTAACTTGATCAATCCCTAAAATCACATCAAAAGCAAGTATCTTTAAAGAGATAAAGGTCAGCAGGTAATGTGATGGTGCCAACTAGGATCAAACAAGATTTATAAATAGTGGATGTGATGAAAGTTTTCTCTAATCGGAGTCTCCACGGATAAATCAAAGACTAATTTCTCTGGAGTTAAGTTTAAGCGTTGAACCTGGCGCGGAGAGATAAATGAATGGGTATGCACCCGGTATCAAGTAAGGTATAAACTTAGAAGAATTTATGATTAGCTTACGTGATCACCTCGTTTGGGTTCCTCATATTTTGACCGATCCACAACAAAGCGCTCTTCGAGAACAGATTGACTTTGACTTTTTTGGAATGACCTTTTGAGTCACCATCCCATTGGACTTGGTTTAGCTCAACTGCGTACAATCTCGAAGCGATATGTCCTTCTTTTCCACAATTATAGCATACCTTGAAGCTGTTGTGGGAAGCGGTTTGGTGATATGTCCCTCTTTTCCACATTTATAGCATCGTATAGGTGGTCGTTCTCCTCCATAGAACCCGATTCTTCTTTGGCGGCGACGTCTTTACATGGTTGTTGTTGAATCTACTCTTTTTAAATCTCTTCTCGACTCGCTTCTTTTTATTCTCATGGCCATGATTACCACGAACAGTGGTTACCATTCTTGCCGTATTTTTCTTTCTCATGAGTTATCGTTGTTACGATGGTGATGTCATTGGTATGATCTAGTTGTGGTCCCTTGGTTGATCGTATTTCGTTATCTTGCTCTAAATAATTGGGCCTGCTTGACAACATCTCGAATAGAGAGAAATTTTATGAGAAATGAGATATTGACGTATCTTAGGGTTTCAAACCTCTCATAAACATCCGCGTCATCGTTCCTCACTCTCCACCAAATGAGGTGCAAACCGGATAACTCTGTAAACTTACACCTCGTCTTTGGGACAAATCGTCATTGTTGTTTTGTTCTTCTCTAATAAACTCCACTTCCTTCATATGATGAATACTTTCAGGAAAGTACTTGTCATTGCCAGCCTGTTGCACGTTCTCCTCATTGGTGAGCAAAGGTGTCTCCACAGTCTCATTTACTCCACTATTAACATTCTCAGTTGCCATTCTCAAATACTACCATAAAACAAAGGTTAATTAAGGAAATCAACATATCACATAATATCCCTATACATTGACCAACTAACAAATAAGCTTAGGTAGGACACACTAGTGAAGGATTTACTCGTCTCTCCCCTCCTAGTTCTATTCCTCGTCTCCGCCAAGATCATATCCCTAAGCTCGATACAATCATGACGCCCCCAAAATAGGTATACATCACCCATTTTGAGTAAATCGATAACATGGTATAGAAACAACTACAACTTTATTAATCTGACGGATAAATGTGAGTTTAAATACAAATATTGCCATCTATACAATATTCACACCCAAAATAAGTCCTCATTACAATTATTGGTACATTATTTTACAAAACCGTGGAGGACTACTAAACAACTTTCTAAAATTATCATTCCACACCCCAACTAGAACCACGCTACATTTCTCGCCTCCACGAGAAGAAAAATGGAACAAAAAGGAAAAGGGTGAGCTCAACTAGCCCGGTAAAGAATATTATGACTAAGATAATATAGAACAAATTATCGTTAGTCTTGACGAGGAAAAATCTCGATAAAATATAATAGACAACAAGTTTCGGATCAATATTAGCGCGTGAAAATAATAATTCATAGATTAGTTACGTAGAGAATAAAATCTACTATAATCATGAATTTAAAAGTCCATCATCAATATTTTATCCCTATAACATCAATCGATATATATCTTGAATCAAATATTCATCTTTGAACTATAGGACAAAGATATTCATCGATCGATCGTATTCATCTCAACACTGCTCATCTTTGCACTACAAGCAAAAGATATTTATCAAAAAATCATTCATCTTTGCACTACGGCCGAAGATATTCGATAATATCATCATTTAGAGATGAGAGGATGATGAAAATATTTTAAAGAAAAGGAATCGATTGAAACAAAAGAATAAGTATTATGGATTAAGTACTTTAAACAATCCGAGTTCAAAATACTTCATAAATAATCATAGTGAAGTAAAATTCAAGAATGATCAAAACATGGATACTGATCAATAGATATTAGATATTTTGCACAAAATGAAAATTTAATTTTTTTTCATGAATAGTGCCAAAAGTATTTCGTGAATAGTGTCAGATAAGTGAATAGTGTATAAGTATCGTGACTAGTAACCCCAAACACTTAAAGACAAGAATTTCACAAGAAAAATCTTACAAATATTCGGCGTAATGATATTAGAAGAAATAATATCATTTTTTTAAAAAAAACATCCTTACCTTGAAAAGACTGTACTTTTTAATTTGGAATCTAGGATATAGTCTTTGAAGGAACTTACACATTAGTATAGTAACACTCAAAGTCTCAAAATACTCACAAGAATACGCTCGATAATATAGAGAGAAAATTTGGAGTTTACGGTGTGATTTTCAATTCTAACCTAAGTACCTATTTATAGGAAAATACTTAGAACAAACATAGAAGGCGAAAAATTTAATAAAATATTATTATTAATAACAAAATTCATACGCATCCTTTGACATCAGATTTCCCACATGCCCACCTTCTAGAAAAAGTAAGAAAAATGTTTTTCATAAAATAAATAATTAAAACTTCCAAAAATCAATTATTTCAGAACGTCAGAACTTCAATAATTCATAATAAATAGCCCTTTTGTGAGAAAAATTTGAACCTTATGTCTTACGCTATAGGAAATTCCATTATCTACAACTTCTACGGAAGAAAGTTTTTCCAAATTCAAACAGTTAACCAAATCCACAAATAAGCGATTTTACAAAATTATAATCAAATTTCGGTCGAGAAATGGGGTTCACAAACATGTTTAACATGTTTTAAATATTTTTAGTAACAAAATACTCCTCCTCCTCATATATTCATATATCCCACATTCATTGTAAAAATATCACCATTATTATATTATTATAATATAATAATATATTTAAATAAATTATTTTTTCGAAAAGATAAAATATCAATTTTTCAACAATTGTCACTTTAAAATTTTCTCCATCTATATCCACATAAAATGAATATTTTCCTTATCATATAAATCAATAATTAATTATTCACAAATAATATTACGAATCACAATCATGACCGTGAGGCGGTTCAAGAAAGAGGGGGCTTTCGATAAGAATTCCCCTTATTATGCGTAGCATGATTAGGTGACCAAATCTCTCCTTAGGCGAACTTTCTAGACATTTCCAATAATGTTATCTAATAATATTATTCAAATAATATGAATTATTGACGATAATGAAAATCTATGTGTAGTGACAATTATTGAAACAACGATAATATAAAATATCAGCGTAGCAATTTTTGAATCAATAAAATAAAATATTGAACAATAACTCATAACAATTATTGAGTAATGCCTTCTTATGGAAGAATCAATCATTGGTGCAATACCGTATCTTCTTGTGTTTTAACCACCATAGGTATTCCAACGATTGATACTAATGATAACTAACTAAGTAGTTATTTATAAACAACTTATACTTGTGCGTTTTCTTCATCGATCACTTTCCGTTATGGGGCCCACACAAGGCTTGGCTTCGGCGTCTAATGCGAATATTCACAAAGCATTAGTAAGAATATTCCACGACCAAACAAATATTCCCAACAACAATGAATATTTTATAACCACTTGCTTATTTAAAATATTTAGCATTTTACCATAACTAACCACATTAATCAAATCAACCCTTACTATTTCAAAATAATAAATAGAAAATTCAATTTCATTAATAATAAGTTGGGGTCTTACAACCTCCCTCCTTATGAAATTTTATCCTCAAAATTGAGCATACGCAGTGTTTCGAAAAGGTAAGGATACCTCGCTTTCATTTCAGTTTCCAACTCCCGTCGTTTTCCTCTATAGCATGGTTCCTCCACAAAACTTTAACTTGTGGTATGACCTTTTGTGCATAGGACTTGCTCCTTCCTGTCCAACAGAATAATAAAGAATGATTAACAACAGAAATCACCATGCATGCGGTACTTGGCATGGGCAGGTAATTCAATAAAATAATAAATAATGGAACCCGTCCCAGTAAAATGCAATGCATGCGAGGATATTCAGCGGAATAATAAATAATGGAACTAGATGCGGCGTAAAAGCGCTTGCAGATAGGATATTCAACGAGAATAATAAAGAAGCGAAACCAGGTCCAACAAAATGCACAAAACATGATATTACAACGAGAATAATAAAGAATGGAATAACGGAAGAATTTCACCAGTATGCGGTTGCTTAGCAACGAAAGTTATTCAACATAATAATAAAGAATGGAATAATGGAAGAATTTCACCATGTGTCGATGCATATGCACATATAGGTTATTCCTAATAGAATAATAAATAACGGAACCCGGTCGAGCGTGTCGCGCAACAAGATATTTCAATGAGAATAATATAAACACGATGATGATGACAATGATATAAGAATTCAATAAAACAAGTTCAAGAATTAATTTATCCAGGAACTAATAACGTCCAAATTGTCAACATGATACTTCTTTGTAGAGTAAAATTTAAGAATGCTCAGATGAATATTTCCATGAAAAGTTACTGGATGAAGCATAAATATCAAGGATATTCTACTAATTTCATGGAATATAGAAATTAAAACTTTAACCAACTGAGTATAATAAAGAATGGAATAACAAAAGAAATCACCAGGCATGTGATAGACCACACAGACAGGTTATTCCAACAGAATAATAAACATCGGAACAAGGTCATGCATAAACGCACAGACAGGATATTCCAACAGAATGATAAATAACTGAACCAGGTCAGGTAAAATTCGCATAGACAGGTTATTCCAACAGAATAATAAATAATGGAACAACAGAAGAATTTCACCAAGTATGCGATACTTCGCATAACAAGTTATTCCAATATAATAATAAAGAATAGAATAACAGAAGAATTTCACCATGTATGCGATAGACTGCACAAACAAGTTATTCCTAATAGAATAATAAATAATGGAACCAGGTCAAGCGTAATGTCTTATGACATGATATTCAACGAGAATAATAAAGAATTGAATAACAATGAAATCACCATGCATGCGATGCTTGCATGAGGCGGAGTTATTCCAACAGGATAATAAATAATGGAATAACAGAAGTTCTCTTCATGAATACAAAAGAAATAATACCCCTTACGAGTACAACAAATAATATCCCTTACGAGTACAACAAATAATATCCATTAACTTTGAAAGAAGAGTACTCCGACTGGTAGGGCGAGGATATACTCGAATAAAACTTGCACTATGCTCAAAGCTTTCTTAAACTCCAAAGAAATACGCTCAAGATTATAGAAGAAGAATTCTCTCTATAGTTTCTCTCTCTAGAGTTTCAGTGAATTCCTAAGAAATAATGAAGGAATGAGCTTCTATTTATAGAAGAATGGAATTACGCGTAAGAACTAATTCAATGAACGATCCAGATTAATTTACTTTAAATCGGACGGTCAAATTTAAAAGCAAAATCTTTTAAATAAAATATAATATATTCTATATATAATCTAATAAAATGAATAACTTTATAAAAGTATTCTATTTTATATAAGAAGATTTTACTATGTAAAACATTATGCGAGCCTTTATACAACATTATGCATAATAAAATATAATATATTCTATTTATAGATTAAGTTTATAAAATTATTTTGTTTTATATAAAAGATTTTACTATGCAAAACACTATGCATAATAGAATATAATATATATTCTATTTATAGAATAACTTTATAAAAGTATTATGTTTTATATAAAAAGCTTTTACATTTTATTACATTAATAATATCAATAAAACAAAAGCGGTGACTTATCACGTTAGCATCAATAATCAATCTGGTATGCTACTATGAAACCCACGCGTATTCTTCATGCTTTTACTACTTTGAGTAGTTCAACAAAGATTAACGGTAAACTTCCGCGTTATTTTTATAAAAATATTTTTGTCGTTTTCTCTCGATTAAGACAATAATTACATTATGAAGGTCCACCAATGATTGTGCCATTGTACGAATATTCCCTGCTAAAACGAATATTCCCTGACCAATCGAATATAATACAACAACTTACATACTTTGCAAAATTTATAAATACTACCCACAACTATAACATTATCTCAAATTCACACCATAAACATTATCTCAAATTCACACCATAATATAAAAAAAATATTTCGAGAAAATTAAATCTTTATTCGTAAAATTTGGGATTTTACAATTGAGGTATAACTTTTGAGTGTCGAATATGATCCTTCTTATCCAAGATTTTAATAGAGTACATCTTCATATGTTAAGTTATCCGCTATCTCGTCCGGTTCTAAATCAATAATATGGTTAAATGTAAGTCCACATATTTACGTAACATCGATCGTTAAAAACATTATGAACACGCAAAACGAGTCTATAAGCCCGCAGTTCCTACTTAATCGAGGATTTCAAATGGACCAATTAAATCGAGGGTTGACAATTCCTCTCTTCATCAATTATTGCTTGTAGAATAACGCCCTCTTGAACCTTCTTTTTTTTCACATTCATCAACTTTGGGTGTGTAGTTTGAGCGACTTTAACTTTATCGATTAAAGTCGATTCTACTCGTATATTCGTTATCTTCACGTAGGTTCGTATATTCACACTCATAAACGGCATATGATCTTCTACTACTCAACGCTACGGCTACCACATTCGCTTTTCCACGATGGTATTGAATGATACGATCGTAATCTTCAAAAGCTCGAGTCAACATCTTTAGGCGTATATTACGTTCATTTTAGTTAAAGAAATATTTAAAGGTTTTAGAAATGGGGTTTTGTACTGGGGTCAGTACAAAATTCGATTTCACACTCTAGGGTAGGCCAGGAAGTCTTCAGAAATACGTCAAGAAATTTATTAACGATAGAAATATCATTCAAAACTGTGACCCTCATCCAAGACTGGGATAACACGTCACATTGATACCTATCAACTTGCCACCGTTATTCACGACGTCCCCTACAGATAGTCTGGCTTCATTGCATTCGGCATAAGGAAGTCAACAATGAAAGGATCGGGGCTCTTTACTTATGGCTTGATATAACAGTGATTGACTTTAGTGGTTTGGTTTCTTGAATTCGCATAACAGGTTGGTTAGGAATATAAAAGCTAACAACCTTACAAAAAGCATGATGAGTAGTTAACCAATCGATTCCAAAAATCACATCAAAGGCAAGTATTTACAAAGAGATAAGATCGATAGGTAACGTGAAAGTGTCGATTTGAATCAAACAAGATTTATAAATAATCGATGTAACGAAGGTTTCTCATAACAAAGTTTTAACAGATAAGTCAAAGTCTAATTTCTCAATAGCCAAGTTCAAACATTGAACACAACTAGGTGAAATACAAGAATTGGGTAGAACCCAGGTATCAAATAAGGTATAGACTTACGTAAGCATTTATGATTAACTTACACGTGACAACTTTATTACGGTTCCTCGACAAAAACAGATCTCACTTAAACTCATGGCTTTGACTTATCAGGACATCCTTTGGCTTCACCATCCCATTTGGACTTGACTTCACTACATGACAAAATCGAGCTAGGTGACCTTCTCTTCCGCAATTGAAACACGCTTTGGATTCTGCGTCTGATTTGGATGGATGTGTCCCTCTGTCAGCATTTGAAAAATCTCATTTGGTGGTCGTTCTTCTTCCTTTGAAACGGGTGCTGATGCTGCTGTCTTTCCATCATTATTGAACCTTCTCTTCTTGAAATTTCCACTTCTATTATGTTGGCCATTATTACCACCGAAGTGGTTACCATTCTTGGCATGATAATTTCCCCCACAATGGTTATCATTGTTCCGATGGTCGTTGCCACCAGTACAATTATTATTATGTTGCTGGTCATTACCTTTTGGTTGTGCTGACTCATTATCACGCTCTAATAACTGAGCCTTATTCACAACATCTGAATATAAACAAAGTTTGTGAGAAATGAGGTACTGACATATATTGGGTTTCAAACCTCTTACAAACATTCACGTCATTTGCTCCTCATTATCGACCAAATGGGATGCTGGCCGAGACAACAACTCGGCAAACTTAGCCTCGTCTTTACAAGACACGGTCATATTATTTTTCTCCAGCTTGATGAACTCCACCTCCTTCATGTGACGAATACTTTCGGGAAAGTACTTGTCGTTGAACAGCTCTTAGAACTTCTCCCAAGACATCTTTAGTGCGTCAGTCTGGGTACGTTTTACAGATTCCCACCAGTAATCTACCTCTTCACGCAACATAAAGGTGGCAAATGGAACCTTTTGCTCCTCTGAGCATCCCAAGACATCAAATATCTTGGTGATCTGCTTTAACCATGTCTCCGCCTTAAGTGGTTCTGGCTTTCCCAAAAACTCCGGTGGTCCGAGCTCCTTGAACTGCTTAGCGGTGACCAACCGTGGGTTGCCATTATTTCCACCTATATTTTGAACAGGAGTCTCTCTTATCTGTTGTTACATGAATTGTATAAAGCCTCTGAACATTCCATCGTTCATCATTTGGTCAGTGTTGTTGTTTGCCTGAGGATTGTCGCCTTCCTAATGCACATTATCTTGATTATTGATATGTGGAGACTCAGCGGTCTCCTGTGCTCCATTCTTATTCTCAACATTCTTGGATGTCATTTTCAAATCTTGCCACAAAATAAGGGTTAATTAACATATCACATATTATCCCTATTCTTTGACCAGCCAATTAAATATCAAATAAACTTAGGTAGGTCATACTAGCGAAGGAATTCCCCATCTCTCTCCTCCTAGTTCTTGTCTCACATCTCGACCAGAATCATATCCTAAGCTTTGATACCAATCGGCTATGACCCCAAAATAGGTATACATCACCCATCTTGAGTGCATGATTATGGTACAAAATTCAAATACAACTTAATTATACAACAATGTGTGTAAATACGACAAAACATATCTTTGTGAGTTTTAATACAAATATTGTCATCTAGACAATATCCACACTAAATTGAGTCCTCATTACATTTATTATCACACTAGTTAACGAAATAGTGAGGGACTACTAATGCTATTATCTAGGCCGTCGATCCAGTTCCCCAACTCGTCTCAAATATATTCTCATTTCACGAAGAAACAATGAAGGAAAGGGTGAGCTCAACTAGCCCGATGAAGAAATATTATGACTAAGATAATGTAGAATAAATTATCATTAGTCTTCAATAATGTTAAACGATAAAATACAATAGACATCAAGTTTAACGACAGAATTGAAGAAAGCAATCCATTAAAAGAGTCAGTAGAGAATAAAATCTACTATCTTTTATGATTTAAAAAGGTTTTTCATCACTTTTATCACCGAGAATCAGCTTAATAAATAATCCACATCATCCCTGCATTACGGCCTAGGATATTCTTTAGTATCACGACCACAAATTATCCATACACTACGGGCCAAAGATAATTTTGTTTTCATCAACGGTCCTGATCATGCCATAAAACAATTCATCTTTGCACCCTTGGCCGAAGAGAATCTATAGCCATAATCATACCAAAAACTGTCCATCAATGCACTACGGGCCAATGAGGACTTTTACCACATCATTTGTAACATTACGATCATGATTATCTTAGAATAATCCTGGTCATAATCATACCAAGTCCATCTATGCACTACATGCCACATATGACTTTCAACATAATATAAACACGATGATGATGACAATGATATAAGAATTCAATAAAACAAGTTCAAGAATTAATTTATCCAGAACTAATAACGTCAAATTATCAACATGATACTTCTTTGTAGAGTAAAATTTAAGAATGCTCGGATGAATATTTCCATGAAAAGATTCTTTGGATGAAGCATAAATATCAAGGATATTCTACTAATTTCATGGAATATAGAAATTAAAACTTTAACCAATTTGAGTATAATAAAGAATGGAATAACAAAAGAAATCACCAGAGCGTGTGATAGACCACCACAGTAACGAGTTATTCAAATGAATAATAAACATCGAACAAGGTCATGCATAAACGCATGAGGGTGATATTCCAACGGAATGATAAATAATCGAACCAGGTCAGGTAAAATTAATTGCCGGCGTGATGTCCCAACAGAATAATAAATAACGGAACGGTCGTTATACAAACGCATATGAGATAAGATGTTCCAACATAATAATAAAGAATGGAATAACAGAAGAATTTCACCATGTATGTGGTACTTGGCATAGACACGATATTCCAACATAATGATAAAGAATGGAATAACAGAAGAATTTCACCAAGTATAGGGTAGCCCGCGTATACAAGTTATTCTAACAGAATAATAAAGAATGGAATAACTACAAAATTTCACCATGTATGCGGTACTTTGCATAAACAGGTTATTCCAACATAATGATAAAGAATGGAATAATAGAAGAATTTCACCAAGTATAGGGTAGCCCGCGTATACAGGTTATTCCAACAGAATAATAAATAATGGAATAACAGAAGTTCTCTTCATGAATACGAAAGAAATAATACCCCTTATCGGTAAAACAAATAATATCCCTTACCTTATAAAGAAGAGTACTCTGACGGGTAGGGCGGGGATATACTTGAAGAAACTTGCACTAAGCTCAAAGCTTTTTAAACTCTAAAGAAAATACGCTCAAGATTATAGAAGAAGAATTCTCTCCACAGTTTCTCTCTCTAAAGTTTCAGTGAATTTGTAAGAAATAATGAAGGAATGAGCTTCTATTTATAGGAGAATGGATTGAATAGTAACTAAATCCTGAACGGTCCAGATTGATTTATTTTTAAACGGACGGTCTAGATTGATTTACTATAAAATATTCTAATAAAACAAAATCTTTTAAATAAAATATAATATATTCTATTTATAATCTAATAAAACGAATAACTTTATAAAAGTATTATGTTTTATATAAAAAGATTTTACTATGCAAATACTATCTGAGGGCACTATCTGAACACTATGCATAATAAAATATAATATATTCTAATTATTATATAATAAAACAAATTACTTTATAAAAGTATTACATTTTTATATAAAAAAAGATTTTACTATACAAAACACTATGCATAATAGAATATAATATATTCTATTTATAGTCTAATAAAATGAATAACTTTGTAAATGTATTCTGTTTTATATAAAAAGCTTTTCTGTTTTATTGCATAATAATACTAATAAAACAAAACTTCATCATCATTATTATAAATCATACTATTAATCGACCAGGTCATTCCCAGGAAAGAGGGGGCTTTCCAATAAGGATTTCTCCCTATCGGTGTGCAATTAGGTGACCAAACCTCTCCTTGGCAGAACTTCTAGACATCGTTAATATTGTAAATAATAATATTAATAACTCTGTCATGTCAATTATTAATTTAATAATATATAAAATATCGATAATAATTGAATCAAATAACGTGAGATACTATGCAACAATTCTTTGAAGCAATAATTAAACAAAACCGAAAGTGACTTCTCACATAAGCATCAATAATCAATACCGGTATTGCTACTATGCGACCACGCGTCTTACTATACTTTTACTACCGAGAAGTAGTTCAACGAAGATTAACAGTAAAACTTTTGCTATTATTTTCATAAAAATATTTTTGTCATTTTCGGTCATCCGATAATAATTGGGTTGTAGGGTCCACCAATGATTGTCTTGAAATCAAATGCATTAATATTTCCCTGTTAAAACGAATATTCCCCGACCAATGGAATATTATATAACAACTTACGTACTTTGAAAAATTTATAAATAACACCCACAACTATAACATTATATCAAATTTACTCCATAATATTAAAAAAAAAATTCAAGAAATTTAAATCTTTATTCATAAAATTTGAGGTCTCATAAATATAGTTTGAAGAAATAGTGGGAGATACCAATTTAAAACAAGAACTAATTTATTTTGGTAATTAATAAAAGAATGTATGTTAAAATGTTGTTAATTACAAATTCATTTACATAATTTTACAATGTCTAAATTACTATCACTGTGAAGCATATTAGATGCTATTTAACAAGATCGAATTAAACTGATTGCTTAAGGAAATTGAGAATAGTTCTCACGGTTGAAAAGCTATCTTATGTCCTTAATACGCCCATCCCTGCAATGGTTGCAGACAATGCCTCTGAGGAAGAGGTTGCTACTTTTAGAAAGTGGCAAGATGATGCACAGTTGGCTCAATGCATCATGCTCGCATCCATGAGTAACGAGCTTCAGCGTCAGTATGAAACTATGGATGCTCCTACTATACTCCTGCACGTCAAGTAGTTGATGGAAAGGAAAGTAGGTCTGATAGATATCAAATATCTAAGGAGCTCTTCCGATCTAGAATGACCAACGACACTATAGTAGAAACACATATCCTAAACATGATCAATTTGATTGAACAATTAAGACAACAAGTTTTGTCATGGATGGAGAGTTGAGCCAAGATTTGATCTTGTAGTTACTCCCGGACTCCTTCAAATAATTTTTGTGAATTTTTCATATGAACAAGCTTGATATCAACTTTGTTGATTTGCTTAACATGTTGAAAAATGTTGAGAGTTACTTTCCAACCAAGAAAGACCATGTCTTACTGGTAGGGGCCAAAGGATCTTTTGAAAAGAAGAACGATTCAAAGAAGGTAAATAGAAAGGCTAAAATAAAAGGATAATAAGAACAAAACTAATACGAATAGTAAAAGAGTTTGTTTCCACTACAATAATCCTGGACACTGGAAAGAAACTACAAGAAGCATCTTCTTGAGGATAAACAGAAGAAGCTTAGTGAAGTTTTGGTTAAAAATATAATTTTTTTCATGATTTAAAATAAAATTTTCCTTAAGTCAAGGTTCTACTTGGGTATTGGATACCGACTTTGGTTGTCATAAATATAAATTTATGAAGGGACCAAATAGAAGTAGAATGTTAAACAAAGATAAGTAATCCTATGTGTGGGAAATGAAGCAAAGGTTGCTACATTAGCCATAGAAACTTATAGTTTAGCATTGCCTATGGGCAAGTCTATTAAATCAATAAGTTATTATTGTATTCCGAGCCTCATTAGAAACATTATTTCATTTTGTTGTTGAAAATGAAATCTTTAGTATTATATTTATGAACAATTGTTGTTCTATTTATAATAATAATGTTTTGTATAGAATGAAATATTACTTAATGAATTTAGTATACTTGACTTATGTGAAAAATTATTCTGCAAATTGAACAAACTAGTATAAGAAAAGGAGATGATCATTAAAAGAGTTGAATGTGTGTATTTGCATAAATATAAGTGTGAATTATTTGAAAGGTTCAAAGAATTCAGAAGTTAAACAAATTGGCAAAGTATTAAGATTCTTTGATTAGATCAAGGAATAAATACTTGTACAATAAGTTTTTAGATCATCTCAAATAGTTTTCTCATAATGGACGCCTCCTGATATGCAATAATTGATTTATGTATCCCGAAAGGAAAAATTGTACCTTGTTGGACATGCGAATGATCTATAATGATTTTACTGGATATTCCAAAGATCCTTCTAGGATAATGTCCTAGAAATGGTTGCATATCTACAAAAAGGTAACCTCAAAATCCAGCCATAAAACTGCATAAAAGTTATGGACAGGAAGGATTCCAAATTTTAAGTAAGTTAAGATAAGGGGTTGTCTAGCTTATGTGAAAAGGTTTCAAAGGATAAGCTTGGGACAAGATTTCACAAGTATAGATTTCTGGGACATCCTAAAGTATGTTTAGGGTATATGTTCTATAATCTAACTTAGTAAAAGGTGTTTGTTGCGAAACATACTGCCTTCTAAGATAAAGATGTTTATCATTGAAGGGGCTAGTAAGAGGATAATAGATCTTGAAGAGTTCAAGAACCATAAATCACTATAAGTTAAATAAGAGGAACCTGTAGATAGACCTATTGTACCACAACCGAATCGTAAATCTAGAATAATACTGAAGATACCTGGGAGGTATGGATTCATCATAGATGATTATGATGAGGTAAGCATCATAGATGATGATGATCCAGTTACATACGATGACGTCTGAGTTGTGAGCATTTTCGAGAGAAATGGATTGAAGCAAGCTTCTCCAAAATGAAACATTCATTTTGATGAGATAATCAAAAGTGTTTGATTTTATCAAAAACAAGAATGAACCTAGTGTGTACAAAAGGGTCAGTGGGAGCGACATGACATTCCTAATATTATATATTGATATATTATGGATAAGGAATGACATACTAATGCTACAATCAATAAAGATAAATTTGTCTAAACATTCCTCCATGAATGATTTGTGTATAATATCTTAATTGGGGATACAAATCTGTATAGATATATTTAAGAAGATGCTCGACTTAACCCAAGAAACATATATTAATTTGATGATAAAGTCGTTTAGCATGGAAAACTCCATGGGATGTCTCATGTTGATGAGCCCTGGAGTGTATCTCTTTTAATAGTCCCCTATAGACTTATAAAAGAAGATCGCAGAGAGTAACTATCATGTATGCAATGAAATAGACGAGACCTGATGTTGATCAGTCATATTCTGGAGAAGTTCGTTGTGAGTCAATGAAAAACATCTTAAAGTACTTAACCGGCACTAAGGATGTGATCTTGTTTATGGTGGGTCTAAATTAAAACTAGAGGGCTTCACATATTCGAGTTTTCTCAGACAGACCAAGACGACAAAAATCTACTTTAAGGTAAAGGGTTACCTTGAACAGTGGTGCAATGAATTGGAAAGATTCCAAAAAACAAAACGTTATTGGTTTTGTGATAAAGACAAAGTATATAGCTGTAAATGGAGCTGTAATTGATTGTTTAGATGAAAAAGTTCATTACAGAACTAGGAATAGTTTCTAAGTCTCATCTTGGATCTAAACATGTGTTGCGGCACTTTTAGTTGATTAAAGGAATCATTGAAAGATGGGAAATCACTATAGAGATAGTAGACTCTCAAGAACAACATTACATATCCATTAACTAAAGTTTATCCAACATCAGGATAATCGTCACTTAAAGAAGAAGGGTATGAGATACCATGGCAATTGGCTTTAGTGCAAGTGGGAGATTTAATGTATTATGCACACAAGCCAATCACGTTTGATGATAGAGCTTATACTTTGTAATAATCTTATTCATTTATTAATAAAAAGTATTAATTTATTAAAGGCTTTTAATTATTTACATGATGTTATTTTATAATATGTGATAAACCCATAGTTTTAAGCAATGCTTTTAGAATAATGATGATGCTCATTCTAATGAGATCTAAATTCTTAGAAAGTTTAAAACTAAAATAGTTCCCAATCGTTGGATTACTAAATTGGGGATTAGTGAATCCGGATAGATTGGTACATACGTTGCTTGCTCATTGGATGAGGATGATTGATCTCATGATCATTTGTGTGGAGACACTAAAGCAAGTATCTGAGGAACGTTCATTTAACGGGCTCGCTAAGGAATACCTAATGGAGTTTTACTTGCTCATCAATAGGAATTCTCAAAGTGATAGTAGTACAAGTGATCCTTGGACTTGAGATCATCATAGTATCTTGTGTATGATGAGTTATACTTTTCCTTAATGCGCTTGGGTATAATAAGTTATACATGGAGATAATATATGATCAATAAAGAATCTACCACTTCAGTAGAAGAAGAAATGTCCTATGTGATTCGATAAATGACAACCCAAAGAGTCCTTGGCCAAGGCGCGAATGAAATTATAAAGGAGTTTTTAATTTGCATTATTTGGAGTTGTGCATTTAAGGATCGAAATACATATAATTAAATAAAATTAGACTTGACAGTAATTCCATGTCTTATATTTAATTGGGGACATTGTATGGTGGAATGATTGAATTGTGACGGTAACTATTTACTCAAAGGATCTTTTATGATTAATGTTGAAATCTATATTATCTGGAAAGTCGTTGATCGCTAAGGAGGCTTATCCCTATTGTAGAATAAATATTATTTATTTAAATAAATTAATAGTTTAAATTTATTTATTTAAATAATATTTGAATTGTTCTAATTGATTTATTCACAATCGGTTTAATATGGAAAACCTAAAGGGTCACACCATAGAAGGAAAAATAATTATTTAAGAAGTTAATGGTATAATCGTAATAATATATTTAGTGTATTTAATTTAATCTATGATGATAGAATAAATTAAATAGCTTAATATTATTATTTAATATTTTGGAAATATTAAATATATATAAATTAATAATAGGAGTCTTATTATTATTATTACTATTACTATTATTTAATTTCTAAAGGAGTTTGAGAATTAATTAATAAAGTACTCTCAAATATCCTAATAAGATTAGGAGGCTAATTAATTAAAAGAGTTTAATTAATTATTTCTAATAAGATTGGGAGCCTAATTAATTAAAGGAATTTAATTAATTAAAATAAAATCCAATTATTTAATTGTTAAGGAGGGTGCCCACATCTATAAATAAGAGGAGTCTTATTAAGGGTGAGGGTTATTTTGGAGTTTTCATAGAATACGTATTTCCAATAGTAGGAGAGTACGTTCTTTTTCTATAGAGATAGAAAAATAGGGTTTAGCCAACCACCCTTCTTCTTGAATATTTCTTCTTCCTTGGTGGATCACCTCTAGAGGCCATACACTTGGGTGACTAACGTTGATCAAAGGAAGGAACCAAACCCGATGGATACAAGTTGAACGCGAAAAAGATTGGAGGTGAACTTTTACCTGAGGAAGCTCGAATCTTCAAGGGTATGATTCTTATTCTTCGTATTTTTGTTTAATTAATAATTGTGCATAAAGGGTGATCCGGATATATGGTTTATAAAATTTTAAAACTCTGATTTTCCATGCTTCCACTTATTTTGTGCAATTTGATTGTGTCCAAGAATATTACAAACCTAACAACATGCCCCTAGGAGATCTTGTGTAGGGAAACTTTACGCCTCAAACCTATAAGGGTCATAAACTACTGACTTACGTCTCTGACAGCCATCCGAGTGCAAGGCCTATCCAACAACAAATCTGTAAGACACTCATACTCCTCCAAAGTAGGAGTCAACTCCTAGGTCTCAAACCAGAACACCTGCCTATCTGGTACCCAATGCTCCAACATGCCCTCTACAAAACCCAAAGGGATGTGAAACATCAGGTGTGACACCCCCAAATTCGGTACTTCCATTTCCACAGGATTTGGTGTTCACTGTACAAACATCATCTATCTATCTACCCATAAATAAATGCAAACCATGCAATAGATAGAAATAAATAATAAAATCTCTCCCCTTAGGGGTTTACATCAACTACATAATAAATAAATCCCAATTTACTCTAACCTTAAATCATCTGTGCGGAAAATATAAACAAATACGTCTTAAGTTACATCAATTCTAATCATCATTACATAACCACAATAATAAAGCAGTCTTCATTACTTGCTAATCTTGCCCTTGCCCTTACTAGTGGAAGGTTCGTCTGCTCTTTCGTTCTTAACTGCAATGTTACTATTACCCAAGAGTGAGCACGATTGCCCACAAGTATAATAATATAACAATGAATAATAACATGCGAGAGAAATAATAACTTCTGATATAAAGTTCAACTTTTGAATCAAGAATGGATAACAAGAATCAAAAGAAATTCTTAGGATCATAAGACCTTGAACTATGTCCTAGGTTGTCAAGCGTTTTTACTTGAAACCTTTAACAATCATAAGACTATGGACTCTTCTTCTCGTACTTAGGGGGATCAGCCCTTAGTACCATACTGTGCACAATATCTTAATGCTAAAGCGTAAATAATCCCCTATACAGGGTTGTTCATCTCAGTTTTGACATTCGAGTCCGCACCAAAGGAAGTTTGGTTTGGATAATTCATCAAGGGGTTCTGAAATTTAGAACGTTCATCAACTATGGACTAGTCGAATCAATAAGAGTTCTCTAGTCTAACAAGATTTAACAGTGAATGAATATTTAACTTGAATAACATCTAAAAAGGTATACTATAGAATAATTATTATATAACAACATCATGATTGAAGATTAATAAGCTTTAATATATAAGACAGGCTTGATCAATAATAATGAGAACTTGCTCAATATCGAAAGATGAATTAATCAACTTATATAACAATAACAAGTTGGATTAGGAAACTTGCTCAACGAAAGTTAAGGGTAAGAAACTTGCTCAACGTAAATGTAGAGTTGGAAAACTTGCTCAATGTAACAAGATAAGGTTTAGAAGCTTGCCTCGTAGTAGATTATATGTTAATAAAACTCGTTCTTTGATTTAAATCCTACATATCATTCATGTTCACAACACCAATTAATTATCACGTAATAAACATCACAAGTTTATTCTTTGTTTAACTCGAGTTCATGACTATACTTAGTCAATTATTACACTTATTGTCAAAATTAAGACTTCACAAAAAATAAACTAACTATACATTCGATCATTCAATTCACATGTAATTGTGTTATGGACATGTTAAGAATTTATTTTAACATCTCATTATAGGTCTAACAAGTCTTTAAAATCTTTAGACTAAGTTGCAATCACATTTCCATACTTGTACACTTTTAAAAACTCATTTCTAATTATTCTGCTAAGTGGTGGCCATGCATTTCCACTTTTATCTTAACTCTTAAGGCTGCTCTATAATTGCTACTTATGCCGCCACTTGCACAACTGTAACCGCTTAGTGACCATGGTATGAGTGAAAATGAACTGGTAGTTAGGCCATGCGACTGAACTCCAGATTCTAGTTTCTCGCAATTCGTGAAAATTTGTAGAACACTTCATTAAAAAATTTCCAATCAACTTATTTTTACACGAATTTAGACACACCCACATGCTAGAATTCATAAATAATCAATACTTAACATCAATGGAGTGATTTTCACCCATTAAAACACATAATCACATAATTAAAGCATGCAAATTGGACTGTTCTTGATGTTCTTGAACAAAAACATAGATTTTAATGCAATGGATTCGTTATAAAGTCAAATCCAACCATTCAAGTTTCATTTTGTTCATTTTAACATGCATAATCATATCAATGTGTGAATTTTACAAAATAAATTATATTTGACATATAAAAATCACGTATAAGGCTATACGGCCATATCACGTACTCTGTAAATTTTTGAAATAACAAGCCATAATAATACGTTGTAATCTTATGAAATTGATGATATGGAAACACACAATATATATATATATATATATATATATATATAAAACATGCCATACAACTCGAATTATTACATATATTCTCATAACAACAGAATTTCCCAAATACAGAGACTCACAAAAAACTTAAGCCATATTCATGAAACTTAAAAGATGTAAAATATATAAATTGGGTTGAAGAGATTACCCAAGCGTAGATTAATTTACTAGGAAGTGAATTCCTCCTACACCAAAACTCTGAATTCTCAACTCTCTCTTGTATCTTTCTCTGAAACTCTCTCTCGACACTATCTAGACTTAGGAAAACTAATGAAGAAAAGGAGGGAAGGCGATAATAAAGAAAGCGCCCGACGAGTTGTTGTCATTCATTACCAATCATGGGTAATCGCTCAACTCCCTCTAAGGCCATGTTTGGTAGTAAGAAATAATTCAAAACCATTTAATTTAATAAATCATTATCATATAGTTTAAATAATGTCACATCCATATAAAATAAATCTAATATCTTATTTAATTTACTTTAAATAAAATATAATAATTTCTCATTAATTCACATAGTCACATAATTCAAATTCTCTTTGATTAATAATGTCAAATTATTAAATCTCTAATTAATAATTAAATTAATTAAAATAACATAGGCTTATTAAATATTTCTTTTAATCCAATAAGCTCACATAATCACATACTTCAAATAAAATAATTCTCCACATTAATTTAATAAATGTAACACATATAATTAAATTAATCTATCACAACTTCATCAATTAATTATTTAATCTAATAATTAATTCATCAAAAAATATTTAGTCAATCAAATAAATATTAAAATTAAATTGCAAAATTATGGTTGTCACATCTTTCCCCTCTTAAAAGAATTCTGTCCCCAGAATCACAACTCAATAATTCGTCCCGTTATATTTTCCCCCCTTACAAAGATTCTGTCCCCAGAATCGCATACAACAATCTAAGTAAATAAATGAGGATAATTCTTCATCATATTCTCTTCGAGTTCCCACGTAGCTTCTTCAGTGTTGTAGTTCCTCCAAATTACCTTAACAGAAGGTATTACTTTATTTCTCAGAACTTGCTCTTTTCGGTCGATAATTTGAATAGGAATTTCTTCGTAAGACAAGTCTTTGTCAAAATGTAGGGGTTCATATTCAATCACGTGCTTGTAATCGGGATTGTAGGGTCGTAGGACTGAGACATGGAAAACATTGTGGACATTCTCTAGAGATGGAGGTAAGGCTACCTCATAGGCAACTTCTCCGACCCTTCTCAGAACTTCAAAGGGTCCAATGAATCTTGGGCTCAATTTCTCTTTCTTTTCGAATTTGATCTTTCCCTTCCTAGAAGAGACCTTTAAGAACACATAACTACCCGGCTCGAATTCAACATTTTTGAGGTGTGGATCGACATATTTCTTCCGCTCTATCTTGAAATCTTTGTCAATCTTGCCTCGAATCACTTTGACTATCTCTGCATTTGTTGTTGTACCAATTACGCCTAGTAGTTGTCTTTTTCACCAACTTCATCCAAATATAGTGGAGTTTTGCACTTTCTGCCAGATAACGCTTCATAGGGTGGCATTCCAATACTAAGCGCGTGGTAACTGCTTGTTGTAACTAAAACTCTACAAGCGGTAAATGATCATCCCAATTTCCTTTAAAATCCATTATACAAGCTCTTAACATATCTTCCAATGTCTCGAATTGTTCTTTCACTCATCCCATCCGTCTCGAGGGTGATATGCCATACTCATTCGCAACTGTGTACCCATGCATTCTTGTAGACGTTTCCAGAAGTTCGACGTAAAACGTGGATCTCTATTAGAAATAATTGACACCGGAACTCCGTGCCTTGAAACAATCTCTTTCAAATATAACCTTGCCAACTGATCTAGGTTGAATCTGATTCTGATCGGAAGGAAGTGTGCGGATTTCGTCAATCGATCAACAATAACCCATACTGCATCGTAGCCTTTCTGAGTCGTCGGTAGGCCAACCACAAAATCCATCGTAATATGTTCCCATTTCCATTCTGGAATCTCCAAAGGTTGTATCAACCCACTTGGTCTCTAATGTTCTACTTTCACTTTCTGACATGTCATGCATTTGGCAGCACATTCTGCAACCTCTCGTTTTAAATTTGGCCACCAGAAGTGTTGTCGAAGATCTTGGTACATCTTGGTGCTACCAGGGTGGATCGAATATCTTGAGTTGTGAGCCTCACTCAAAATTTCATCCTTAATCTCGGGTACTGGCGGTACCCAAATTCTGCTCCCAAATCTTAGTAGTCCCTCACTGTCTATTTTGAATCTTAGTTCAGTCCCTTCAGATATCTTCTTGTTCACTATCTCACATTCTTCGTCCTGAAGTTGAGCCTCCTTAACTTTATCAAGTAAAGTTGTCCCAGCTTGCATCTGGAACAGCTTCTCGTCAATCTCTATAGGATACTTCACTTCCAATTCTAGCTTCTCCATTGCTATAATTAGGTCCTCCTGAGCGGTCAACATCATCAATTTCTCCCGACCTTTTCTACTTAGGGCGTCGACCACCACATTTGCCTTACCCGGATGGTATAAAATCTCACAATCGTAGTCCTTAATTAACTCCAACCACCTTCTTTCATGCATGTTCAAGTCTTTCTGTGTAAAAATATATTTCAGACTCTTGTGATTTGTATATATTTCACACTTCTCCCCATAGAGATAGTGCCTCCAGATTTTCAAAGAAAAAACCACTGCAGCTAACTCCAAGTCGTGGGTCGGATACCCCTTCTCATAATCTTTTATTGCATGACGATGACATACATAATGACTCTACGCCATTCGCATAAGCACACAGCCAAGTCCTTTATGCGATGCATCACTATAAACCACAAAATTTCCCATGTCATCCGGAAGAGATAACACAGGTGCTGCACTCAACCTCTTCTTTAATTCTTGAAAGCATTCCTCACACTTCTCCGTCCAAACGAATTTCACCGATTTCCTAGTCAAATTCGTCAGCGGAGTTGCGATCTTGGAAAAATCCTGGATAAATCTTCTATAATAACCCGCTAATCTAAGAAAACTTCTTACTTCCGACGGCATCTTCGGCTGGTCCCAATTAATCACAACTTCGACTTTGGAGGGTTCCACCAAAATTTCGTCTTTATCAATCACATGTCCAAGAAATTGTACTCTTTCAATCCAGAATTCACATTTCAAAAACTTAGCATACAACTTCTCTCTTCTCAATGTCTCTAATGTCAACCTCAAATGCTCTTCGTGTTCTTCCTTGGTTTTTGAATATACCAAAATGTCATCTATAAATACTACTACGAATTTGTCCAAAAACGGTTTGAACACTCAATTCATTAAGCCCATAAATGCTGCAGGAGCATTTGTTAGACCAAATGACATTACCAAAAATTCGTAGTGACCATATCATGTTCTAAACACTGTCTTCGGTACATCTTATGGTCTCACCTTCAGTTGATGATAACCACTTCTCAAATCTATCTTTGAAAAATATCTTGCTCCCTTTAACTGATCGAATAAGTCGTCGATTCGCGGTAATGGATACCTATTCTTAATCGTGACCTTATTCAATTCTTTGTAGTCTATGCAGAGTCGCATTGTTCCATCCTTCTTCTTCACAAATAAAACCGGCGCTCCCCACGGTGATACGCTTGGTTGAATATACTTCTTGTCCAGTAATTCTTGAAGTTGGACCATCAATTCTTTCATCTCTACTGGTGCCATTCGGTACGATGCCTTCGATATTGGGGCCGTTCCTGGAGCCAAATCGATAATGAATTCAACTGCTCTATCTGGAGGAAGTCCCGACAAACCATCCGGAAATACGTCTGCGAAATCTCTCACTGTTGGAATCTCATCAATTTTCGGGTTCTCTTTACGACTATCGACTATGTAACCTAGATATCCTACACAGCCTTATCTTAACAATCTCCTGGCCTGCATCATCATCAGATAACTCGCTTGTCTAGGCGACTTGCTACCATAAAACACCACCTTTGACAGAGTTATATGGTTAATACGCTTCTTCTGGCAGTCAATTACCACCCCATAATTGGATAACCAGTTCATACCCAAAATAACATCAAATTCTCCAAGTCGAATAGGGATAAGATCTACGTTCATGATATTACCCTTAATATCTACTCTACAGTTCTTGTGCACATACTTAACAGGGATAATTTCTCTATTCGCAATTTCTATGTTCATGGGGTATTCTAACTCGTCCTTAAACAATTCTAACTGCTTAGAGAAGTCATCGGATATAAATGAGCAAGTAGCACCAGAATCAAATAACACATAAGCATTAACTTTATTGATCGGAATGATGATACGACACCACATCATGAGACTCGCACCACGCCCTCGCATCGTTTGATCTATTGTTGAACGCTCGGGTCATTGGGTCTATTGGTTGCGGTTGGTCCTGCAATGGTTAGAGTGCTTCCACCAGTATTTCCTCTATTTCCTCCTGAACTCGTCCCTCTCGATCCCTTCTTAGGACAATCTCTTGCAAGATGGTCCTTTGATCCACATGTGAAGCATGCACCCTTCTTTGGGTTCAGATTGTTTGGTGCTATGTGGCCTTCCTGACCACAATTGTAGCACACTCGCTTCCCCTTCAAACAAACTCCCAAATGAGTTTTTCCGCAGGTTGGGCACGGTTCAATCTTCTTCTTCGCCTCCCCGCCGACTTCTAAAAACAAATTTTCAAACTACTTCCTCTTCTGGCTGTGATTACCCCCAGTGCTACTCCTACCAGTCTTTTTAGTACCTTCCTTCTCACTCTTTTTCTTCTTCTTCCGCTCCTGATTATACTTCGTTACTGCATCGCTTCCACCCTCGAAGAGTATGGCCTTCTCTAACACTCCAAAGAAAAGTGTTCAATTGGAACATTGACACTTTGCTATACAACCAGGGCTTCACCCTCGCTCAAATCGCCTTTTCCTTCCTCTCATCAAGGTACTGCACTTGGTATGTGGCGAACCTAGCCAACTCGTTAAACCTTGTCAGATAATCGCCATCGACATATTCCCTGCTTTAACTCTAGAAACCGAACCTCCATCTCGATTTTGTGAACTAGCCGGAAAATACATCTCAAGAACATCTCTTTGAATCTTTCCTAGGATATTACACCTTCACCTCCTCTCACTTTGTTTGCTACCTACCACCAATAATCGGCTTTGGACTTCAAAGATAAACGCGTTGCATAAGAAGTCTTCTAATCTTCCTTATCCTAGCAACATCGAACACCTTCTCCATCTCCATTACCCACGTCTGAGCTTCAATTGGGTTTATGGAACCCTTAAACTCTGGCGGTCCCACCGCCTTGAAGTCCTTAAACAAAGTAATTGGTGGAGCTTGGGGTTGATTATTAAGTGCTCCAGCTAAAAGGTTCACCAATTGCTGAACGGGGTTAGCATTGGCGTCGTTGTTATTGTTTGTTGACCCTTCCTGGGCTTGCTGACGATTTTGTCTTCTAGGCGGCATATTTCTGTTAAGAATATATGCTTATTAGATCTTTACTCAATCTCAAAAACATTTAAGACTTAACTAAACATTTAATCATAACTCACTTAACACATTACTTCAAATAAACTTTGACATTTCATTTAATTCAAAAGTCTTTACATCATAAGATAGCATCACTGCTATTTACATTAACTATCCCGAGATAAAGAATCTAAAGGATTTAAAACATCAACATATTCCTTTGTTTATAATCACATCGGAATTTACATCATTAATTATCAAATAGTTTTTACATAATTAAACTAATACTATCACTGTCTGTTAAGGCGCTGGATAGCCTTACTACGTTCCTCCTCGATGATGCGGCATATCGTTCTGCGATCTAGCATATATGATGGTAGATCCTCAAACTGGATTGGATACTTCCTAACTCGATCTTGGACTGCATCCATTGCATTTTGTAGTGTAGAGTACGTCTCCTCAAATTTAGCCTTCTTCACACGGCGATCATCTTCTGCACGATCAGCACGGCGTAACTCTCATACCCAGCCCTCCTCTGCTTTGGCAAGCCTCTCGGAGCTCTCTTTCAGATCCTTCTTCAACTTTTCTATCTCTGCGGACTTGTCCTCGGTCTGATCCTTCTCGTGAACTAGATCCCACTCCACATTTTCTAAACGTGTGTGAAGAGTAACAATCTCTCTATCCTTCTGGTCAATAGTAATCTGCTGACTAACCGCCTGCTCAGTCAGATCCCGAACAGTATCCTGCAACTCTATGTTACGATCATAGAGTGCATCATACATCTCTGCATCAATGGCGTTCGGTGGGAACTCCTCTTCTTCCTCTTCTTCCTCAGGATCCTCCTTTGGATCAGTCTCAGGCTCATGCTGCTGACCAACAACAGTGATCAATGTAGATGGCTCCCTCTGTACTAAAATGCTCCCGACGATGACATTAATGTCTCTGGCTCCTCCTCTATAGGTAATCGGGTTCCTCCTCCCCACTTGACTAGCTCCTCCAACATCCGACATCCCCGACAACGAAAAATTTTAAGTTTTAGTTACTAATCCGTAAGCGAACACATAGATTAACACATAAGCACATAAAGTCTTTTATTATCTTCAATGAATTTAGAAATTCATTTCTTAGAACTCGATAAGAGTTTACCACTACTATGTTCTCGATCTCCTACAAGGCTACTACCTAAGGTTGCTCCCCACCTAAGGTTCATAACCTTACATACTCGATACTAACTCAGGACACCCCCAAATCCGGTACTTCCATTTCCACAGATTTGGTGTTCATCATCAAAACATCATCTATCTATCTACCCATAAATAAATGCAAACCATGCAATAGATAGAAATAAATAATAAAATCTCTCCCCTTAGGGGTTTACATCAACTACATAATAAATAAATCCCAGTTTACTCTCACCTTAAATCATCTGTGCGGAAAATATAAACAAATAAGTCTTAAGTAACATCAATTCTAATCATCATTACATAACCACAATAATAAAGCAGTCTTCATTACTTGCTAATCTTGCGCTTGCCCTTACTAGTGGAAGGTTCGTCTGCTCTTTCGTTCTTAACTGCAATGTTATTATTATGCAAGAGTGAGCACGATTTCCCACAAGTATAACAATATAACAATGAATAAAAACATGCGAGAGAAATAATAACTTCTGATATAAAGCTCAACTTTTGAGTAAAGAATGGATAACAAGAATCAAAAGAAATTCTTAGGGTCATAAGACCTTGAACTATGTCCAAGGTTGTCAAGTGTTTTTACTTGAAACCTTTAACAGTCATAAGACTATGGACTCTTCTTCTCGTACTTAGGAGGATCAGCCCTTAGTACCATACTGCGCACAATATCTTAACGCTAAAGCATAAATAATCCCCTATATGGGGTTGTTCATCTCAATTTTGACATTCGAGTCTGCACCAAAGGAAGTTTGGTTTGGATAATTCATCAAGGGTTTCTGAAATTTAGAACGTTCAATAACTATGGACTAGTCGAATCAATAAGGGTTCGCTAGTCTAACAAGGTTTAACAGTGAATGAATATTTAACTTCAATTACATCTAAAAAGGTATACAATAGAATAATTATTGTATAACAACATCATGCTTGATGATTAATAAGCTTTAATATATAAGACAGGCTTGATCAATAATAATGAGAACTTGCTCAATATCGAAAGATGAATTAATCAACTTATATAACAATAACAAGTAGGATTAGGAAACTTGCTCAACGAAAGTTTAGGGTAAGAAACTTGCTCAACGTAAATGTAGAGTTGGAAAACTTGCTCAATGTAACAAGATAAGGTTTAGAAACTTGCCTCGTGCGTAGATTACACGTTAATAAAACTCGTTCTTTGATTTAAATCCTACACATCATTCATGTTCACAACACCAATCAATTATCACGTAATAAACATCACAAGTTTATTCTTTGTCTAACTCGAGTTCATGACTATACTTAGTCAATTACTACACTTATTGTCAAAAATTAAGACTTCACAAACAATAAGGTAACTATGCATTTGATCATTCAATTCTCACGTAATTGTGTTATGGACATGTTAAGAATTTATTTTAACATCTCATTATAGGTCTAACAAGTCTTTATAATCATTAGACTAAGTTGCTATCACATTTCCATACTTGTACACTTTTAAAAACTCATTTCTAACCATTCTGCTAAGTGGCGCTGCGGCGTTTAACGTTTTCATACGAACTACGATTGAAGTGATTCAATATGATCTGGAATGAGGACGAATAGACCCATAATTTTTATTCTTTAATGCTTTCAATTTAGGGTCGTGAGGAAGGGTCAGAATAGTCATCTTTGTGACTGTTACGTCTTTGGAGGCGATTGTAGGGCGTCGAGCGAGTACATACGCAAGTATAGTGCTCCCAACGATGGAATATGTTATTCTAAGTGATAAAACATGAATATGCATGATAATGGACAAGTCATATGGCTAAGATTACTTTACTCATAATGGAATGCTTTAACAATGATTTCTAAAAGAAAACTCAAAGTTTTTGAGAAATGAAAGTTGATGAATTTGGTGTCCTTCAAGTTTGATCTTGGACCCTATGTATGCATATCAACGGACATGAAATGTAGTTTTAAAGTTACCTTTCATATACAAGATTGATATAGCTTGGTTTAAAGTGTTTTGAAAGAAAAACTTAAAGTTTTGAAAATGGACTTGACGAACTTGTGTCTTTTAAGTTCCGACTTTGGGAACATGTGAGTGTGGCCTAGTTATGTGCGCGGATGGACAAGGAATGTAATTTCAAGATATATTGCACATAAAAGGTTGTCAAGCTTGATTTACTATGAGTTTTAAAGAGAAATTTAAAAGTGCTAGAAACTAACTTTGATGAGCATTATATTACTTGCACTGTGACCTTATAAGCAAGCATGATAGAGTTGTTTATGCCGTTGAACGTGTATGATACTGGCACATAACTAGATAGACGTTATGAACTATGCATGTTATAAAGTAAGTTTTCAAGTGATAAACCATGCTAGTCATATAAATACACATAAGCATTCGTAATAATGGTTAACGTAGCGAGTCCCTTGTTGAATAAACCTTTTTAGTCTCGATTAAAGAGTTTTGAAAAAAAGAAGTTGTATGCTTGATTTGAGTTTTATCTCAAAAGTCTGTTTTAGATACATGAGGAGGTGTTCAACTTGGTCAATAGGCTATTGAACATGTAAATCCTAGTTGAACAAATGAGTTCAAAAGAAAACTAAAAGTTTTAAAAGTTAGCCTCAATGTTAACGAGTTTGGGAAACCTAATGTGACCTAAACCTTGTCTTTATGTGTTTATATTGTTCAAAGATATTAAGGTGCTAATAAGAGAACTAGACTTTTGAAAATTTTAGTTCTAGTTCTGGCAGGTAGTAGCGCGGTCGCGCCACTCCCAAGCTTATACTCAGTGCGACCGCACCATGTTGCTGAGTAGTCAAGAATAGTTTGTGAACTGTCTAGAATTTAGAGCATGCCTATATATACTTAAAGACCGTAAAAGACGAAATAAGATTGTTTCGAAAGAATAAGTTTGAGAGTAACATGGACTAGCAACATAGCTATCCTAAGAGTATACCGAAGAAGTGAACTAGAACGATGTAAAAATTTATTATTTCATTGAGAATAAATGAATGTATGACTGATGGGTATGAATCCATGATTATATTACTGTGTAGGAACACACGCAGTGCATATAAGCTTTAAGTAGTTAAGTTATAGTTGATAAACTACGAATCAGGTAAGTCTTTTAGTTCCTATTTGATATATGGATTCTATAACTATTAGTTGAGCTATATTATGCTATGCAAATATGAGATATCTATGAAATGTGAAAGTTGATCTTTGATGATATGCTTCTGAAAGAAACCTATATGTCTGTTATGTGAGAAGTAACATGCGTAGTAAATATTAATTGGTTATGAATGCATGAACTGAATATGCTATTATATGCTATGTGCTGCATGAGAACTGTTAGAATTGTTGGGCTGTCAAGCTCACCCTTGCAAATAACCACTTTTGCAGGTTAAGGATACACGGTAAATGTTACGTGCTATTTGATTGATAAAGTTCAATGGTATCGAAGGAGATTGATTTATTATTTAACTAGATGCTCTTGAACCATGTTTAGGTTCTAGTAGATGTACATGATAGTAGTTTATAATGTGTAATACATGTTAAGTTGTACTATGTGTTACATAGAGAAATTCGAATTGAGATGTAAAGATTTATATGAAAACTGAATAAAGTGAATCATAGAATAATTTGATTCAGGGAATTGTTAATTGATTTAATTTAAGAAATCAATAAAAGATTATTTTTCAAAGGATATTGAAAAAGTTTAAATTATTCTGCATATTTTTATAACATCGAATATGATGTAAAACAGTAATGATAAATGACCAAGATTAGAAACTTATAAAAGTTGGGGTCATTACATAGATCTTGGAAATTGAAAGAATGTATATCTAAATTGTAATAAGTAAAGTTATATTCATTAAGTTATGAATAAAAGATATAAATAGTTTGATGATAGTAATATCGTGGCGGACATAATCTGAGGTTCACAGGGACTAGATTTGGGGGCGTCACAGGTATGTATCAAAGCTGTACGTTATAAAATTTAGGTAAGTATACCTTAGGCTATAACCTTAGAGAGAGAAAGATAAAGATTAATATATATATATATATATATATGTGAAGATTCAAAGAAGAATCTTTATGTATCTAAGAGAAAGAGAATTCAGGAGTTTCCTAACTCTGGTAATAAAAATGATAAGATGGTGTCTGTATGACAAAGACAGTGAGAATGAACTCGAAAGGAGTTTTATTAATAATATGGAAAGAACCCTAAGGTAAATTTATGATCACGACGTGATCGAATTGAGCTATGAAGTGATAAATAGTCTATAACGACTAAGTGTGTATAGCTTGATATTATAAGAGAATGTATTATGAAATGGTACGATACGAACTCATGAGGAGTTGTATGTGATGAGATACGAAGAATTCGTATCAAGTAAACTGTAAGATAAAGTTAAGTGGGATTTCAATTGAGGACCCATAACAGCAGCTGAGTTTTATGACTCCTTGTTATGGGCGGGGAATTGTACTTGGTGTAAAAACCACTTATTCCTGACACTGATAATCATTGAAATATTTGTGTCGCGCTATTTGCTATATACCTGTTGAGAAGGTGATTCTTTTATCATGTGTATAACAGATAGATAGGTTATAGTTAGAGAACATAAGGTTAAGTTGCGAGTTCTTAAAACTCATACTTATGGTACGTTCGTGACTCATAATTATATGAAATACTTTTTAATCCCTCAGCGAATTGACGCCTATGGTCTGACTGGGGTAAGTTCTTAAACTCATATGATTATGGCAAGTTCCTTAATTTCCAAAGTGTGGCAAGTTTGATGAACTATATCGGGTATATATGTGTTATGAAGTTAGAAATTTTTGAATAGTGAGCATTTATGGTGTTAAAATGAAGCAATGGAGTAAAGAGTAAAGTTGATAGAGAAACATGGATTTTCTCAATCTTCTGCTCTGCTAGATTTTCAAAAATTTATTGACTTCGTGCTGATGTTTGCATTTCTATTTTCTCGAAAAACTTTGGATCATGTGATTAAACTAATGATATTTTAAAAACAATACTGTTACCCATATGTCTATGCTAATTATTTCGGCTAAGACAAAATGATTTGAAAATTTTAAAATGTATTTCTGACCATTTACATCATTTAGTATGGTGTAGAAATGGTAAACGATGGAGTCTGTGATCGAAAGATCGTCAGCCAATTTTGGTATGATGTAGTATGACAAAGTCACGTAATGGCAGAATCGTCAACGTACTACTAATCTAGTACGGTATCATGACGTCATTAAAGAATTTTTGGTTTTCTTTTAAATTATGAAGAAGGTCAATTAATTTTGCCAAATTATTTCGATTGATGTCTGAATTATCGATAAAAGTCTAAGCTATTTGATTCGGTTAGATGACTGTTGAAAAATATTTATGGAATTCAAGCGTTCTTGAGTATTTATGCCAAACCAGATTGCTCTGGTGCGGATTTAGATGTGGAAAAGCTGAGGTGAACAACCCTATAAGGGGACATGTTTTTGGGGACAATGGTTCCGAGCGTAACGCATGTAGTCGTTACAAAACACTACGTTGTGGCCCAATGTAGTGGTACAATAAGCTGGCCACCTAGCGTATGTATAGAGGGTGTTTTCAGTCCTTGTTATTGATAAACACTCTAGTTTGTAGTGCGGAGGATTATGATGAAGCACTGGTTCATAGTCTTGTGACCCCTCAGCATAATTTAGAATCTGAGTTATTCATACTCCCGATTATTAAAAAATTATGGAAGATTCTTATTCTGCTGAAGGATGAATGTAGTGAGTAGAATGTTCTTTAGAAAGGAGAATGTGGTAGAACGCAAGTGAGCAAGTTATAATGAAACTTCCGAAAAGAGAATGGATAAAAGTATTCAAAAGAATATGTAATATTCAAAATAGCACTGTATAGAGGAGGTTTCAGTGATTCCGAGGACGGAATCCTTATAAGGGGGAGAGGATGTAAGAACCTGAATTTTTAGAAAATATTAAAATAAGAATTTAGTAGATAAAATTCTTAAGGCATGTGAAGGGTTCAAATAAAAATATATAATGTGTTACGTGATATGTGGTATTGTGTTACATAAGGAAATATGTGTTATGTAATAAGTGTGGTTGTGTTTAATAAATATATATCGTTATTATATATTTGTTACAAATTATAGAGATGAATTAATGTGAAGATGGATAAAATTTATCTATTGATGTTAAATAAATTATGTGAAATCATTTATAATAGTAAGTTGGTGGCATTAAATATCCTTGATAATCACCAATTTCTTGAGTATATGTATGAGTATGTATCAAGTCTAAGGCAGTGCAACCATACCCTTTAATGGTGGATGTATAGGAGCTGGGCTAAACGATTCCTTTAGAGAGCGGAGGTATATACGAATTAGTAACCGATCTAATTCACTGTGAAAACAGTGTAGACGAGACGAAAACTAATTTGTTGGTTGTTTGTGGGAAACCAGTCAGTGTACTATATTGAATACCCGTTAAAGACTCGATGTGTGCCAGGTTTGGACTTGTATATATGCAGGTTGTGAGGAGAGAAGAAAATCGATATATGTTTAGATAAATATTTTCAGAGATTTATGGACTAATATTGGGATATGGTTAAATGTATAGATTAAAGAAAGAAGAGTTGAACTTGAAGTTTAATCTCTAAATTATTGATGAATGTAGTCATTGGAGATTTATTTTGGTTAGTATAATGAGATAGCATGTAGGGAGCATTTTAAAGGATTTGTGAGTTAGGTTTCTTTTCTATTAAAGCATAACTTGTCTGCGTCCTAACTTGAGGTGGCGCGGCCGCGCCACTCTCAAGCCTAAGACCAGAGCGGCCGCTCCGGCCTGTAGACTATTCCTGATGAGTTTGTAATCTGAACTTTAGGATTTGTGTATTAGTAACTAATATGTTATTATAAGGACCATAATTGGTATTCCAACCATCCATGAATGGATTGTGATAACGAATCATGAATTGAATGAGAAGTTATTTATGGAAATTAATATTGGTTAATTAAGTTATATTATATAATATTTTAATATAATTTGAGTATAAAGCCTTGTGTGGTAGTGGCGTGATAATAAATCAAATAAAAATAGTTAATTCCCTTAAATTGGATGGTGAATTAATATATGTGCTTTACATGAAGAAAATGAAATGATTATGTTAAGTATTGTTAGTATTTTTATGTATTACATAATATGGTAATATGTGAAAGGGTTAATATTTGAAAGTTGTGAATGTAAAGATTGAGTATGTTGTCTTGGGACAATCGAATAATTATACGTACAATGTATAACTTAAATAATTAATAGAGTAAATATTAATTATTCTAAGTATAAAGGTTGTACATATTATAAGTATGTAATTATTTAAGTAAGCTAAATAAATTAGCATTCTGATAAAGTGTGACGTAGACTTTATATTAATGTGGAATTTGGGAAAAGCCAAACGTGACCTAGACCCTAATATTTTATTAAAGAAATAATGAGCTTGAGTTAAATATAACTCCAGTAAATGAGATAGATGAGCCTTGTATGGCCTAAATATTAAAGTTAAGCTAGACTGAAGATTTAACTGAAATTATTAAAAGAGAATTAATGGGAAAAAAATAAATGACTGATATTAATCATTGCGATATTTAAGTGAGATAGGAAATAATGGGTTGGGAATACCCGATTGAATTATACTTAGCCCAATTAAAATATTATGTGGACTAATATACATGGATTGTATGATTATGGGTATATATACCCCTAATTTATCATATAGTAATAACATTAAGTTATTAAATATAAGCTTGTAAGTCCAAAACAAAGTATATATAGATATCTTAAATACACATTTTGCTAATGTTGAGAAACCAAATGGGTTGTCCCATTTTGTGAGTCCTATTTCTTTACTCACGTGTATAGGCCATTGGCCTAGTCTATAAGCTCATTGCGTAAAACTCAGCAAAATGAAAAAGCTAAGAGGAAGATGATGAAGCTAGAAAGGTGGTATGATGATGGCTATGAAATGGTGGTTGGCAACTCCCTTATACACATTGTTTTCTCCTAATTTCCATTGAATCAAACCTTGGAACAAAGCTAGAAACTAGTCAATCAATTCCCTATAGAAAGCACCCTTTCCTTCTCATTTTCCCATTGCGTGAAAATTGTCTGATAAGTCTAAGCTTGAGAGTTGTGTTACTGAGGAGGAGTATAGATTATGCAGAGAGAGAGAATTAAGTAAACTAAGCCACAAAGAAGGTAAGAATCTGATTTTATATTCTTGAATTCAAAATTCTTCATTTCTTAGAAAAGTGTAATGAAATACTTGCTTTGAGTCACAAAATTTATGCATAAGGATTGTTATAATCAATGAATTGTTGTTAGGTGATGTTAATATAGTTCAATACGAAAACAACGGAAGTTAAACGGACCAAATTGGTTGAGAAACGATTTCGTGGTGAATGAATTCGCTAAATTTTCAAAAACATGAAAATTTAGTATGAATATTAGTTTTGGATTAATATTTGGGTTAGTTAATGTTTTTGAAGTGTTATAATTACTCTATAGATGGGTAGCTAAGAGTTTAACGAGTCCAACGAATCAAAAACCAACTGATTTGGACCTAAATGAAAAAGTTATGAAGTAAAAACATTTAGGAAACAGTAATCTGGGCAAGCCAAGTGTGGGCGCGCTGCCCAGGGGCGTGGGGGCGTGGCTGAGCGAGGCCAAGTGGCGCGGGCGCGCTGGTATTAAGAAGAAAATGGGCACGGTCGCGCCCAAAGTCTATTAATTGTGACTGTTTTGACCTATTCTGGTAAAAGAGCCATAACTGTTTCATACATACTCCGATTGAGGTGATTCAAGATGATCCGGAACGAGGACTAATAGAACTACAAATTTTATTCTTTAATGTTTTCAATTTGAGGTCGTTAGGAAGGTTCAGAATAGTCATCTTTGTGACTGTTATGTATTCAGAGGCGATCGGAGGGCTTCGAGCGGGCACATACTCAAGTATAGTGCTCCCGATAATGGAATATGTTATTATAAGTGATAAAACATGAATATTCATGATAATAGACATGTCATATGGCTAAGATTACTTTACTCATAATGGAATGCTGTAACAATGATTTCTAAAAGAAAACTTAAAGTTTTTGTGAAACGAAAGTTGATGAATTTGGTGTCCTTTGAGTTTGACCTTGGACCCTATGTACGCATATCAACGGACATGAAATGTAGTCTTAAAGTTACCTTGCATATACTAGATTTATATAACTTGGTTTAAAGTGTTTTGAAAGAAAAACTTAAAGTTTTGAAAGTGGACTTGACAAACTTGTGTATTTTAAGTTCTGACTTTGGGAACATGTGAGTGTGGCCTAGTTATGTGCGCAGATGGACAAGGAATGTAATTTCAAGATATATTGCACATAAAAGGTTGTCAAGCTCAATTTAGTATGTGTTTTAAGAGAAATTTAAAAGTGTTAGAAACTAATTTTGATGAGCATTGTTTTACTTGCATTGTGACCTTATAAGTAAGCATGATAGAGTTGTTTATGCCTTTAAACGTGAATGATATGTTCACTTAACTAAATACACATAATATGAACTATGCATGTTATAAAGTAAGTTTTCAAGTGATAAACCATACTAGTCATATAAATAAACATGGGTAATAAGAGTGGTTTAGTATCGTTATGTGACTTAATGGTTAACGTAGCGAGTCCCTTGTTGAATAAACCTTTCTAGTCTCGATTAAAGAGTTTTGAAAAAAAGAAGTTGTATGTTTGATTTGAGTTTTATCTCAAAAGTCTATTTTAGATACATGAGGAGGTGTTCAACTTGGTCAATATGCTATTGAACATGTAAATCCTAGTATAACAAATGAGTTCAAAAGAAAACTAAAAGTTTTAAAAGTTAGCCTCAACATTAACGAGTTTGGGAAACCCAATGTGACCTAAACCTTGTCTTTATGTGTTTATATTGTTCAAAGATGTTAAGGTGCTAATAAGAGAACTAGACTTTTGAAAATATCAATTCTGGTTCTGGCAGGGAGTAGCGCGGCCGCGCCACTCCCAAGCTTATACTTAGTGCGGCCGCGCCGTGATGCTGAGTAGTCAAGAATAGTTTGTGAGCTATCTAGAATTTAGAGCATGCCTATATATATACTTAAAGACCGTAAAAGACGAAATAAGATTGTTTCGAAAGAATAAGTATGAGAGTAAAATGGACTAGCAATATAGCTATCCTAAGGGTATACCGAAGAAGTGAACTAGAACGATGTAAAAATTTATTATTTCATTGAGAATAAATGAATGTATGATTGATGGGTATGAATCCATGATTATATAACTGTGTAGGAACACACGCAGTGCAGATAAGCTTTAAGCAATTAAGTCGTAGTTGATAAACTACGAATCAGACAAGTCTTTCAGTTCCTATTTGATATATAAATTCTATAACTATTAGTTGAGCTATATTATGATATGCAAATGTTGATATATATATATGAAAAAATATGAGATATGTATGAAATATGAAAGTTTATCTTTGATGATATGCTTCTGAAAGAAACCTATATGCATGTTATGTGAGAAGTAACATTCGTAGTAAATATTAATTGGTTATGAATGCATGAACTGAATATGCTATTATATAATATGTGCTGCATGAAAACTGTTAGAATTGTTGGGCTGTCGAGCTCACCCTTGCAAATAACCACTTTTGCAGGTTAAGGATACACGGTAAATGTTACATGTTATTTGATTGATAAAGTTTAATGGTATCGAAGGAGATTAATTTATTATTTAACTAGATGCTCTTGAACCATGTTTAGGTTCTAGTAAATGTACATGGTAGTAGTTTATAACGTGTAATACATGTTAAGTTGTACTATGTGTTACATAGAGAAATTCGAATCAAGATGTAAAGATTTATACGGAATATTAATAAAGTGAATCATAGAATAATTTGATTCAGGGATTTGTAATTGATTCAAGTTAAGAAATCAATAAAAGATTATTTTTTCAAAGGAGATTGAAAAAGTTTAAATTATTCTGCATATTTTTATAACATCGAATATGATGTAAAGCAGGAATGGTAAATGGCCAAGATTAGAAACTTATAAAAGTTGGGGTCGTTACATAGATCCTGGAAATGGAAAGAATTTATATTCTAAATTATAATAAATAAAGTTATATTCATTAAGTTATGAATAAAAGATATAAATAGTTTGACGATAGTAGTATCGTGGCGGGCCGAATCTGAGGTTCAAAGAGACCTGGATTTTGGGGCGTCACAGCATTGCATCAGGAGATTCCTGTGATAAGAACTTTGGAAACTACCAGTCGAGTAGACATCTAAGTAGTTCATCAGGGCCATCATTGATAAATCCATTCCCCAATAAAAGTGGTGAGAGCATGGCAGTTATCACATCCCATTGGAAAATGGTCCAATAAACAACACCCAACATTGCATTCGAATCATGCTGCATTACATTGCATCATGAATATCTTGTCACATTTCAAGTGTCTAGCGATATTTATCCTATCCATGCAATTACATTACATGAATATGATAAAAAGGGTCATATGTAGACACTAAAAATTTTGTATTCCTGTTACTAACCTTACCGGAGGGAAAAATAATCGTCTAGAGATAACCCTGGAAGTCAAGCCAGCTCAACCCCGGGAGATCCAGTTTTCAATCTGTAGACACTCAAAATTTTGTTTTCCTGTTGCTAACTATATAGGAGGGCAAAGGCGTCTTTTTTCACACTCCAGAGATAACCTTGGAAGACCATAACATCAAATCCAACCCCAGAGATAACCCTGAGAGGTCAAGTCAACCTCAGAAATTACTCTGAGGATAGTCAGAGTCAATAATAGGCCAATCTCAAAAATAACCTTGGGAAAAGACTGCTACAACTGCGCCAAAGCCGGAGATAACCCCGGGTGGGGCAAATTGGTTATTTTGCCAACTCAATCTAAACTCAAATTAAATCAACTCATTTCAACTCAAACTACTTCAAAAGAAGTCACACAAGAACCATATCTTAACTTTCGATCTCAAACTATGCAAAACAACTCAACGGACTGCCTGACGGAGACCCAAAAATGTTATTTTTGTTATGGACCCATCGTCCCGTATTCAAAAAAGGGCAAGCCCTATGTCATTGCATAGCACTCAGAAAGAGCTATCAGGAATGGTATGAAACGCTTCCATCGGATTCCCGGATTGAAAGTTATGAAGGTTCGAGCGTACAACGCACCATCTGAGTGCACGTACTTCGTGACGATGGGACTCGCCATGCTCGGGGCAGCTCGGCCAGTCGCGGGTAGACCCGTTGATGTCGTGAGTTGACCCGCGGCACTTTTGGTCTATAAATTAACCCCCCATCTGCTACAAAATAGAAGAAAAAGGAAGAAAAGAGAGAAAACTCTACCCATTTCAGCCTGTAACCTCTTCTAGAGTGCTCCAAAATGCGTGATTCTTTTTTCTAAACACTTGTAAGCTCGTGTTTTGTAACATAGTGAAGATTAACCAGTGGAAACCATGTTTTCAGGCGTCAAAAGCTGTCTGAAGTTTTCTTGGTATCCCACTATAAGATTTTTCTGATTTTAAGCTTTCTACTACTTCTATATAGATATATCTACTAACGTTAAGAGTCGCGTTGAGTGGGTATGCCCGGATCGTTGATCCGTGGCTTTTTATTGCTTATATAAATATATATATATTTGCATTTTTGTTAGGCCTGGAGTTTACTTCGTGGCCATTTACCGCTTTTATATATATATATATATATATATATATACATTTTTGTTAGGCCTGGAGTTTACTTCGTGGCCATTTACCGCTTTTATATATATATACATATATACATACATATATATATACCGCTTTTATATAAATATCTGTTTTACTGCTTTCATCATGTAGATATTTTGTATTTCAGCTTGCGGGCTAGATTTGCCTAAATCTGTCTATTTCTAGTTTTAACCGGTTCATGGTGACTAAACTAAAAATGTTAAAGCTAGAATGGTTTAGATTTACTCAAATCTAGTTCTTTTTTCTAGCTTTTGTATATACTGTTTTTACATGTGAGCTTAGGAATCATGTGATCACAGATTCAGCTTTATAATCTAGATTCAATTCCTGTGATGGACATTTTGCAGCTGTAATCAGATTATAAATTATCTATAGTGTCTGAATTTCCTTAGATGAATCTCATGCCCACAAGGATTTCGGCATTGCTATGTATCTTATTTTCTCGAAGATGCCTCACATCTCGGAAATAAAAGCAATCAAGTCGAACACTTAATAAAATGGAAGTATCAAAGGCCTCAATTACTATTGAGCATAAAGGTTTGAAAAATCTGTTTTACAAAACATCATTGCTATATCTTGTTAAAATTGAACTTTATACAAAAGTCAAACCCTTTGTATATAGGTGCAAACGAGGCATAACACTACCTCCAGACAACTGCACATAGACCTAATACATACATATACACATTCACAGATAAAAGTTTAATGAAAAGTGGTGGTAACCATATTATATGTTGGTCGGAAAACCGATCACTAAACACGAGCAAGTATACGCAGTCTAACAAGTAATACAATGATAAGGAAAGTGCTGAACCCACGAGGAACTATCACTAATATTTACCAAGTACCGACTTTGTATCGCTAAAGTCTTATTCGAACAGCAGATAAATGGAAGTGTGATTCAACTAAGTATAACTAATTATCAAAGCAAGTAATTGGATAACGAATGACAATCGAAGGAAATACAAGCTAAGATTACAACTTCGCCCCCACACAGGCATTCTGTCGAACATTTGGCGTGTTATGCTTCATCAAACTTCATACCATTCTCTCTTTGGTCTTAAAGGTCATGGCAATCTATCGACTGAGAACACACAGGTGCCCATACACCTCTGTCAAGGTGTGCACGAACATATCCTTTCTAGATCCACCCGATAGGGAATAGAACAGAAAAGAACCTCCAAGCTAGATACAATCCTACACATATCTATGCGAATTAATCATAACAAGGATTTAAGCATAAGTTCTCAAATAGGTCGCACGTGACGCACATATATATGTCTATTCTACGCAACTTATGCAGTCGAAACCCACAACCACATGCCAATATATATAGGTGTAAATCTACAATCTTTCTGTCTATATCATGTAAATTACCAAAATCATCCCTAATGTCTTAGTGAGAATCATTAAGCATAAAAATATTGAGCCAAATAATATGGTGTCAACCAAAGAGATAAGATAGTCAATTTAAATAACAAAGGGTTCCATTATAACCTTAGAGCAAATACTCAGTTCATAACTATTGAACAAAATATAAGTAGCAAATAAGACAACATTTATGGATTACAAAATCAGAAGAAATAAATGGATATGAGGAAACTCTGTCAAAGCCTTTCAATCTCCAAGCATTCCACTCAAATCAAGCTTTCCAATCCGTGTCGCTCGCTGCTCATGTCGCTCCAATGAAAAACCCAAACTTCACCCTAATCTATCTAATCTATATTTAGAGATATTAATCTAAGAAGAAGAGAAAGAAATTAACAGAAAAGGAAAAACTAAACTATCTAAGCTATACTATTCTCTTCTCTCCGATCTCAGATCTGTCTTATATATTTTATGTAGAGGCTTGACCTTCCTTTTATATCTGTCTCTCTTTTCTTTGCTAGGTCAAACACAAGCCCTCTCTGTCTGAGCATCGGAGCTCGCACTGCGGCGCGAGCAATAGCTCTATGTATGGCGCTGTGTTGCCACATTGGTATGGAAAAACTGGAGCTCGCGTTGCAGCGCGAGCTTAAAAGGTATCAGTGGTGGTGCGACGCCAAGGTGACATCAGCAGGGACAGGGAGGTGGCGCTGCGGCATGAGCATAAGACTTGGCTATGGCGCCGCGGCGCGAGTATATATAAATTGACCATTTTGTCCCTAAAAGCATGGAAAAGATCTAAAAAGCCCTGCATTGCATCAATTAAGCGCAATAACACTATAATCATATAAAACTATATAAAATCTACGAATTCAGACAATTATTTAAGTCATAAAGTATTTGATTCATGGGTATAAATCCCACTCATCAAATACCCCCAAACTTAAGTCTTTGCTTATCCTCGAGCAAACTGTCTAACACAAAAATAATAGTAGTAAATTAACACGTGAAAGGAATATAAAACTATTTACTAGCATCGTGGCTAAGAATCTCAATCAAAGATATTCCCAAAGAATAGGGCAAACACAGACATAAGTAAGGATTCATTCTATTTCAAGCATAAGACTGTATTTGATCCATTCTATGTGTGTGTGTGGAGACCAACCGTCCTAACTAATCATAGCTCAAAAATGTTCGCACAATCGATTGTTATCACTAATATGCACACTTCGTAATCTTAAACATTCAACAAGCATTAAGAATAAGACATAAGTGCAGGAAAGGATCAAAAGACTTTAGCATGAAGACAGTAAAATCTGACTCGGACAGTACTTAATTACCTTAGGCTAATTAGAACTACCCATTTATGAGCTTTTGATCAGTGACTCCCAAGCCGGACGACTTTAGGGCACTAGGTGTAGAACACCCCTAAGAATCTAGTAACTCGAGCAACAAAGGTCACATAATCAACATAAGCAAAATTAAACTTTATGAAAATCGAAGATTATTATGCGAGTGCATTTTATGCTCCATCTCAATATCGGTCCTGCGTTTATGAGCGAGTGCGTTTTACGCTCCATCTCAACCCACCGTAAGACTTTCGATATTTAATATTCCTATCGTGTTATTCTTTTTATTCTTTCACTTTTATATATATATATATATATATATATATATATATATATATATGTCAACATGCACGAATCCAAGATCCAAAACTATATAAACGTCTAAATCTTTTATTTCCTTGTAAAAATGAAAGTTTATAAGAGTGAATAAACTCTCAAAGCAATAAACACGCGAACTAAATTTGAAAAAATAACTAGTTAACACAGTTGGTCGGTGCTTGCTAGAAGGACGGATCAATAACAGTCTCAACTTATCAACTAACAAACCCCTAGTACATACATGCTTGACACGACTCTAAGCGAGACATACTGTAATGCCCCGGAAAATCGAACCTTTATAAATACTTTTAATAATGAATAAAATAATATTATTTATTATTATTACGTGTTGATAAGATGAATGTCGTTCTATAACCTATAAATGTCAGAACGTCGTAGTATTTTAACTACGTGAATGAATTAAAGTGTTTGAATTTCTAAGATGAAAATAAAAGCTTTCCGAGAAATTTTCTGAAAAACACTATTCATCGATTTTTTCTCGGGAATAATTTTTGAACTTTCGAGAAATACGTAACGTTATAATATCAAGGTGAAATTGATTATGTAATAATAATATAAGTATGGAAAACGCAATATTTAGCATGCAGACTTAATTAGAGAACATTAGTAATATTAAGCGTTAAGAAGAGAAGGTATTAATCGTATGATGCGTAGGCATTATGCGAGGTATTGAAAATAATTATAATACGATGTATTATACTATTATGTATGGAGAATGGAATAACGTATATTATAATTTAGTATACGAGCTAGCATACGAGAATTATACGTATAGTATATACGCCAAGCTGTTTTATTAAATGGAATGGACTTGTAAGATTATTAGCATATTGGTAGAAGTCCAATAGAAAGTGATATGCAAGCCCAAGTGTTTGTTAATCCTGAATCCAAACTAATGTAATGCAAGCCCAATAAGAAATAAGCTAGGTTAATTAAGTAAGCCAAATTGGTTAGCCATGATCCATTAAGCAAACCAAGAGTAATATGGGTAGACTTGATGGGAAAGTACTTTGTGTGATGATCAAGTAATAGATGTGGCTAGCAAGTTAACTTAGAGACAAAGCAATTAATAGTAAGGAGGTGTATTAAAGAGGTTAGTTGAGGAGGTGCAAGGTTATAATGACCATAGTACCCTTACCTTAGCCAAGCCTATAAATAAAGAGCTCCACACTTCATTTGTTGCTTGATTAAAATTCATTCAACTCCTCTCAAGTTAAGTGCTTAAGTGTTAGAGAGAATAAGTTCATATAAGTCAAGAATAAGTCAAACATCCTTTGCTATATCCCCAAAAAGAAGAAGAAGTAGTCATCAAATGTAATGATCTTATGATCTATTAGTCTTCAATCTCTACTATAATAAGATTGATAGAGAAGTGTGGTTGTATGCTAAGAACATATAAGAAGTGATTAATGAATGAACTTAAGCCGAATAAGTTGGGAATAAGCAACTTGAACCTAAATAAGTTCATAACTTATGAAGAACTTGTCATATGATTATCATATGTTGTTAGTATGTTCAATATGGTATGATAACATTGATTGATGGACTTAAGTTCCATATTAAGTCATAAGCAAAGAAATTGGTAGTTCATAAGTTGAATAAGTCATTAACTTATGCGAATAAGTCAAAACTTACTTTGATAATAAGTTGGTGTAATAAGTAACTTGAAATGTTGGTATGATGCTTAAAATCCATTTAGAATGATTAGTAATGAGCTTTCGCCGGAATTCACACGATTGGACGATAATCGTCGAATTCCTGAAATTCTCAGAATAGAAGTTGTATTTTGTGTTTGAAGTAGGAAACGTTGGTTTTCGATGGAGACAAGTCATAATTGGCATTATAGAATTGAGGTCTAAAAAATGACCGAATTCTGACTTAGAACGAAGAAACGAGCGTTGAACGTTCACGAACGTTTATCGTTTTCGTTAAAAATAAACTAATATGTTAAATTTTAGCAAACGAAGTTAAATAGATAAAATGCTTGCATGAACGCATAGAGTATGTAATTTGTGAACCGTAGGCTTTTGAACGAGCCAATTCGGACTTATAACGAAGAAGTTATGCGTTCGGGAGTTTCGCAAAATAGCAAAATCTGCAAAAATTGCTTGAGGCACAAAGTCTGCGCCGCGACGCGACTCACAGCATTAAGGCCCGTGTGCACTCGAGGTCAAAATAGGGTACATCATAAACCTAAGATTGGCAGTTGCGCCATAACAAAGGAGACTCGCGCCGCAATGTCGAGTTCGGGACTTGCTTACTGTTAACTTGCGCCGCAGTGCGACTTAAAGAGCAAAGGGTGGCGCCACAGCGCCAACCCTAGGTTTTGGACAGTAAAGAATGTTTATAAGTATTACGTGAACAGTAACTCAGTATTAATAAACTGAGGAACTTAATAAGATATTGTAATATATTGTTAAACCTTATTTAGGTTGTCTAAAGGTTAAAGATAAGTAATTAATCATTAACGTATTGAAACAATGTAATGAAAAGCCGAAACCATTGATAAATAATCTAAATCAGGATTAGATTGAGATGAAGGGTAAGATCTAGTGGCATACATACTTGATTATATATGACCTAATGTGGTACGTTATATGATCATGTATTCTAGAGACTTAGAGACTTAAAGTGTACGTATGATAAACAGTAAGTAGACGCTAAAGGCAAGTATTCTAACCCTTGTTCCAGTTCAGTCTGTACAAGCTTTTTAATTCATGTATTCTTTCGCATGAAGTCTTGAATGATAAAGTCAAAGCCAATTCTTTCGGCTAGACTTATATTTTGATTCTATCAAGCATGGTTAATGTTTACCGAGTTATATTGGTGTGGTTTTCAAACAAAGACTTAGTATGCTAAAATATTTTTGTCGTTTAACAACAGGCACGTGAGGTTGCCACAACTTAAACATATACACATTTAATGAATGTAGTGTTGATCAACATAGAGTACTATAGGCTGATCATCTAGACGTGCTCGTAAGTAATGTCGGACATACGGACTTAGTGTCGGGATGTCCTTTTCAAAAGAACTTATGAAATGCTCAAGGTCTTGGACCGAAATTGATGTTTTACTGAATATTGTTGTTGTAAAACATTTTGAATGAAAAGAAGTTCTATTTTGAATTATCAATAGTACTTTATAACTATTGTTCAATTATTGAAGATATACGAGTTCAATGTTTCAAGCAAGTTATTTTTTAGAATTGTAGTACTTGCTGAGCTAGTCATGCTCACTCTTGCTTGAACCATATGAACACAGCCAAGATCGAATGGACCGAAGGCTTCGACAAGGATAAGGGCAAGGCGAAGACAAACCCTTAGATTACTTATGTAACAGTATAGGTGAATGTTTGTAATATATTGAATATTATGACAAGAACGAATGAATGGGTTATTAAGAACAGGGGGAAATGTAATATTATTTTTAATAAATAGAAGACATGTTCATTCTTTTGAGACTTTTCAATTGAATGTATGTGTGAATGGTAGTACCGTGTAGCACCATCTATCGGGTTGGAAGATACCCAGATTTGGGGGTGTCACAGGTTGGTATCAAAGCATTAGGTTATAAAACTTAAGGGGGGATTAAAAACCTTAAGTCATAACCTTAAGAGAAGTCAAAGAAGTACAAGGAGAACATAACCTTATAAAAATGCATTATGATTATAATGTGTTTTTATTATTCTACTGACGTCTACTAATCAACTTAATTATTTTGTGTAGACGTGAGGAGTAAATGGAATGTATGTAGATGCTCAGGCCATTAGTGAAGAATTGGTGAACCAAGTAGAGGTTATACCGAATCCTATAGCAGCAGATCCGGAGGTAGTGGTTATTGAGTCTAGAGACTCGGATGATGCTGACTTCATGTCAGTATTTGATGGGATGATAGAGTAAGAAGTGGAGATAGTGTCCTTCAATCCAGTAGCTATAGCAGCGGAGATAGCTCCTGGGGGGTCGATGATGTCTCTATTCATGTCAGTATTGGATAGAAATATCCATTATTGTCAGGAGGTCAAGGAACTAAGAGCATAGCTCCAACCTGTCATAGAGGACAAAACTGATGTGGAGTCCGTGTGGGAGCAGAAGCATGAGGAGTGGATTTTGGCTAAGGACAAAGTCCCCGAGTTGAAACATGAGGTCTTTGAGCTCAAGGAGGAGCTAAAGACCAAAATGCAGAAGATAGGGAGAATGTCCTATATTCATAGGAGTTCTCATACAGATTTCCAGTAGCAGGTAGTTGGTTATCCTGTAGCGATGGGGCAGACACAGCATACTATTAGCCGTGATATCATTGTCGGTCTTGCCAAGGCAGATTTCGATAATGCCTTAAGGCAGATGTAAGCTAGTAGTAGCTAGAGTAGTTTAAGTATGTAAATATTTTGTAAGTAGTAGTGACGTAAAGCCCTCTTTTGTATAGTGAAGGGTAGTATTTTGTAAATCCCAATTTTTGGAAAGCGATAGCGGAAAAGTAATGTAATCAGCTTAGGCTATGTAATGTAACTGATGTAGTATTATACTACAAAAAAATGAATATAAGTCTTTTTATGGAAAACAATGAGTAATGGATGTTGAAGTTATTGTTTAATATTAAATGGTAACTAATAAAGAAAGGAATAATAATGAGATGTGTTTATTGTATCAGCAAAATTCCGCCGAGAAGAGTGTAACGTAACCAAGGAGCGAATGTAAATCAACAAGAGGGAGGTCTGGCTAACCCGATGCAAGAGTTTGTTAATTTATTAATAGCTGCCTTTAATAGAACATGGGATAATATCCCCATAAATCCTAGAGTAGCACGAGCCACTACCTTTAAGGATTTCAAGAGTGTGGGTCCGCCGGAGTTCAAAGGAACTATAGACCATATTGAAGCCCAAACGTGGGTGAACGAAATAGAGAAGGCATTTGTGATAGCAAATGTCAACGAGGCCCAAAAGGTTTCCTTTGCAACCTATATAATGAAGGGAGAGGCCAACTTTTGGTGGGAAGCTAATCAGGCTAAGGCCGGGATAGTAAATCTGACATAGGAGAGGTTCAAGGAGATATTCTTCGAGAACTACTTTCCCATTAGCATGCAAGGAAGGATGGAGATGCGGTTTTTGGAGTTGAAACAAGGGGACATGACGGTTCCCCAATACGCCGCCAAGTTTAATGAACTGGCGAGGTTCGCTCCACACCAAGTTAATACAGAGTTTAGGAAGGTGCAACGGTTCGAGCAGGGCTTGAAACCTTGGCTCTATAACCGTATTTCGGTGTTCCAAAGTACTTCTTTTGTAACCATTTTAGAGAAGGCAATAATCGTCGAGGGTGGTAGTGAGGCTTTGAGTCAATACCACAAGGACAAGAAGAGCAAACGGAAAGTAGACGGGGGAGTAAAAGTCGAAGGAGCCAGCGGTAGTGGCGAGGGACAGAAGAGGAAGGTGTTTAGCTCTGGGAATACCGGAGTGAAGCAAGGAGACCCAAAGAGGAGAATGGAGGCCTGCAAGACCTGTGGGAAGACTCACTTAGGAGTCTGTCTCAAGGGGAAGGCCGTCTGTTTCAATTGTGGATAGGAAGGGCACATTGCGCCTAACTCTCCGAGTCTGAAAAAGAATCATGGATGCTTTGTGTAGTTGACCACATGGCAAAGAATTGCCAGAAGAAGGGGACGGACGAGAACCAGGGCACTAATAGCAGTAAGTTAGCTATTAGTGGTCCAAAGGTCAGACCGGGTTGGCATTGGGCATACCTTTAACATAATAAATCAAGATGCGACAGCATCAAGGGACGTCGTCGCAGGTATTATTCTGATCAACGACATTAATGCTTACGTGTTGTTCGATTCGGGTGCTACTTGTTCGTTTATAACATGCAATTTTGCTAGACGATTAGGATTACATCCCGAAAAGTTTCCTATACCTTTAAATATTAAGGTAGCAAACAAAGAAATTATTCCTGTTGAAAATGATTGTAGGAGTTTTTGCGTAGATATACAGGGTTGTAAATTATCGGTAGATTTGTTACCGATAAAGTTAGGGGAATTCGACGTAATTCATGAAATGGATTGGTTAGTGAATCATGGGGCAATTACAGATTGTCAAAAGAAATATGTGAACATTAAAACGTTAAGACAACCTCAGGTAGTATTTTACAAGAATAGATCGCCGGGACGTTCGTGTTGTCTAACCATGACACAAACTAGGAAATTACTGAGGAAGGGATGTGTAGTTTAGCTATGTCATGTTGTTGATACCCGGAGATTGGTAGCAACCATGGAACAAATACCTATAGTGAGAGAATTCGCCGACGTATTTTCGAGTGAATTGTCGGGTCTTCCGCCAGATAGGGAGACAGAGTTTGTAATAGACATCGTGCCAGGAGCGGCACCAGTTTCCAGGGCACCGTATCGTATGGCGTCAGTGGAGATGAAAGAGTTAATGGTGCAGTTGCAAGAACTGTTGGACAGAAAGTACATTCAACCGAGTGTTTCACCGTGGGGAGCACCGGTACTATTTGTCAAGAAGAAGGACGGGTCGTTAAGACTTTGTATCGACTACCGAGAGTTGAACAACTTAACGATAAAGAATAAATACCCATTGCCCAGGATCGATGACCTTTTTGATCAGTTGAAAGGGGCCAAGTATTTTTCTAAAATAGATTTAAGAACGGGGTATCACCAGTTGAAGGTTAGGAAGGAGGATGTACCAAAAACTGCATTCATGACTCGTTATGGTCTTTACGAGTTTCTGGTGATGTCATTTGGGTTGACAAATGCACCAGTTGCATTTATGGATATGATGAACAGAGTGTTCAAATAATATTTGGACAAGTTCGGCGTGGTGTTTATTTATGATATTCTAGTCTATTCTAAGACGCCAAACATCATGTTGAACACCTAAGATTAGTGTTGGAGACACTAAGAAAGGAAAAGTTGTATGTGAAATTCACTAAGTGTGAATTTTGGTTGGAGAAGGTACAATTTTTAGGTCATGTCATTGACCATGAGGGAATTTCAGTAGATCCAGCGAAGGTGGAAGCCGTGATGAATTAGGAACAATCAAAAAATGCCGACTGAGGTGCGGAGTTTCCTAGGGTTAGCGGGTTACTATCGGAGATTCATTCAGGATTTTTTGAAGATAGCTACTCCATTGACTAACTTAACAAGGAAGAGGGTGAAATACGCGTGGACTGACAAGTGTGAGGACAACTTTTAAGAATTGAAAAAGAGGTTGAGTAAAGCGCTTATTTTGTCATTACCCAATGACTCAAGAAATTTTGTAGTTTATAGCGATGCTTCGCATAGAGGACTTGGTTACGTGCTCATACAGCGTGGCAAGGTCATTGCATATGCATCTAGGCAGTTGAAGGATTATGAGAAAGTTTATCCTACTCATGATCTGGAACTGGCCGCAATAGTTTTTGCTCTAAAGATATGGAGACATTAACTTTATGGGGAAAAATGTGAGATATACACGGACCACAAGAGTCTAAAATATATCTTCACAAAGAAGGAGTTGAGTATGAGGTAGAGGAGATGGCTGGAGTTGATAAAGGATTACGATTGTGAAATCCTGTATCACCCTAGAAAAGCCAATGTAGTTGTCGACGCCTTAAGTAGGAAGGGTCGGGAAAAGTTGTCTTTGTTAACAGCTCAAACTGAGTTAATAACAGAGATGGCTAGGATAGAATTGGAGGTGAAGCTGCCGAGTGAAGCAGGATAAATGCTATTTACAACGGAGATGCAATCTACCATCGTAGAGAGAGTTAAAGAGGTGCAACTCAAAACTGATGAGTGTGACCGGATAAAGGAGCGGCTAGCCAATGAAAAAGATATTAAGTACAGTCTTGATAATGAAGGATTATTAAGATTTAAAAGAAGAATTTGGGTTCCGAACGAGACGAAATTAAAGGAACAGGTATTACAAGAGGCTCATAGTTTGAGGTTTTCAATTCATCCTGGTAGCACTAAAATGTATCAAGACCTTCGAAAGTGTTTTTGGTGGCTAAACATGAAGAGAGAGATAGTAGAGTACGTGAGTAGGTGCTTGACTTGCCAGAAAGTTAAGGCCGAACATCAACGACAAAGTGGCTTGTTACATTCATTGGAAATTTCGGAGTGGAAGTGGGAAAATATCACGATGGATTTTGTGGTGGGACTTCCGACTACAACGAAAGGGTATGATGCGATTTGGGTAATAGTGGACTGGTTGACAAAGTTGGCTCACTTTTTGCTAATTAGGGTCAAGTATAACTTAGATCAGTTAGCTAGACTCTATATTAAGGAAATAATTTCCAGACATGGAGTACCAGTATCGATTGTGTTAGATTGTGATCCACGATTCACATCGAACTTTTGGAGGAGTCTACAAAAGCAGTTGGGAACGCAGTTAAAGCTGAGTACGGCGTATCATCCACAAACAGATGGATAGAGCGAAAGAACAATTCAGACGTTAGAAGATATGCTAAGATCTTGCGTCATGGATTTTAAGGGTAGTTGGGATAATCATCTACCATTAGTGGAGTTTGTGTATAACAATAGTTATCATGCGAGCATAGGTATGCCACCTTACGAAGCTTTGTATGGGAGGAATACAGAACACCACTGTATTGGGATGGGGTAGGAGAACGCCGAATGCTGGGACCAGAATTGGTGTAGCAAACAGCGGACATCGTCAAGTTGATACAAATGCGTCTTCTAGCAGCTCAAGACAGACAGAAGAAGTTTACAGATTCGTATAGAGAGAATAGATAATTTGAAGTAGGTTCGTACGTATTTTTAAAAATATCTCCCTGGAAAGGAAAGATACGTTTTGGAAAGAAGGGAAAGCTAAGTCTGAGGTCTATAGGACCTTTTGAGGTATTAAAACGGGTAGGTGAGGTAGCTTATATGATAGCATTACCTCCAGACCTAGAACAAATACATAATATATTTCACGTATCTGTGATATGTCCTTATAAGCCAGATTATAAACACGTGATAGAATATGAGCCTATTCATATCGAGAAGGACTTAACCTACGAAGAAACGCCGATTTAAATTGTCAATAGAAAAGAACAAGTTCTGCAGAATAAAGTCATAGCTTCCGTGAAGGTGATATGGAAGAACCACGATGCAGAAGAAGCAACTTGGCAGTTGGAAGAAATGATGAAAAAGAATTACCCTCATTTATATGTGTATTTTTTTATATATAGCGAGATTCTGGGGACAAAATCCTTATAAGGGGAAGAGAGTGTAACGCCCCGGAAAATCGAACCTTTGTAAATACTTTTAATAATGAATAAAATAATATTATTTATTATTATTAAGTGTTGATAAGATGAATGTCGTTCTATAACCTAGAAACGTCAGAACGTCGTAGTATTTTAACTACGTGAATGAATTTAAGTGTTTGAATTTCTAAGACGAAAATAAAAGCTTTCCGAGAAATTTTTCGAAAAACACTATTCATCGATTTTTGCTCGGGAATTATTTTTGAACTTCCGAGAAATACGTAATGTTATAATATCAAGGTGAAATTGATTATGTAATAATAATCTAAGTATGGAAAATGCAATATTGTGCATGCAGACTTAATTAGAGAACATTAGTAATATTAAGCATTAAGAAGAAAAGGTATTAATCGTATGATGCGTAGGCATTATGCGAGGTATTGAACATAAGTATAATACGACGTATTATAATATTATATATGGAGAATGGAATAACGTATATTACAATTTAGCATACGAGCTAGCATACGAGAATTATACGTATAGTATATATGCCAAGGTGTTTAATTAAATGGAATGGACTTGTAGGATTATTACCATATTGGTAGAAGTCCAATAGAAAGAGATATGCAAGCCCAAGTGTTTGCTAATTATAAGTCCAAACTAATGTAATGCAAGCCCAATAAGAAATAAGCTAGGTTAATTAAGTAAGCCCAATTGGTTAGCCATGATCCGTGGAGCAAACAAAGAGTAATATGGGTAGACTGGATGGGCAAGTACATTGTGTGATGATCAAGTGTTGTGATGATCAAGTAATAGATGTGGCTAGCAAGTTAACTTAGAAACAAAGCAATGAATAGTAAAGAGGTGGATTAAGGAGGTTAGTTGAGGAGGTGCAATGTTATAATGACCATAGTACCGTCACCTTAGCCAAGCCTATAAATAGAGAGCTTCACACTTCATTTGTTGCTTGATTAAAATTCATTCAACTCCTTTCAAGTTAAGTGCTTAAGTGTTAGAGAGAATAAGTTCACATAAGTCAAGAATAAGTGAAACATCATTTGCTATATTCCCAAAAAGAAGAAGAAGTAGTCATCAAAGGTAATGATCTTATGATCTATTATTCTTCTATCTCTACTATAATAAGATTGATAGAGAAGTGTGGTTGTATGCTAAGAACATATAAGAAGTGATTAATGAATGAACTTAAGCCGAATAAGTTTAGAATAAACAACTTGAACCTAAATAATCTGATAACTTATGAAGAACTTGTCATATGATTGTCATAAGATGTTAGCGTGTTCAATATGGTATGAGAACATTGATTGATGGACTTAAGTCCATATTAAGTCATAAGCAAGGAAATTGGTAGTTAATAAGTTGAATAAGTCATTAACTTATGAGAATAAGTCAAAACTTACTTTGATAATAAGTTGGTGTAATAAGTAACTTGAAATGTTGGTATGATGATTAAAATCCATTTAGAATGATTAGTAATGAGGTTTCACCGGAATTCACACGATTAGACGATAATCGTCGAATTCGTGAAATTCTCGGAATAGAAGTCGTATTTTGTGTTTGAAGTCGGAAATTTTGGTTTTCAATGGAGACATGTCATAATTGGCATTATAGAGTTGAGGACTCGAAAATGACCGAATTTCGACTTAGAACGAAGAAACTAGCGTTGAATGTTCACGAACGTTTATCGTTTTCGTTAAAAATGAACTAATAGGTGAAATTTTAGCAAATGAAGTCAAATAAATAAAATTCTTGCATGAACGCATAGAGTATGTGATTTGTGAACCGTAGGTTTTTGAACAAGCCAATTCGGACTTATAACGAAGAAGTTATGCGTCCGGGAGATTCGCAAAATTACAAAATCTGCAAAAATTGTCTGAGGCACAGAGTCCGCACAGCGGCGTGACTCACAACTTTAAGGCTCGTGCCACTGCGCGAGGTCAAAACAGAGCACACTGCTAACTAGTGCCATGCCACAGCCCGAGGCCGAAATAGGGCACACTGCTAACCGGCGCCGCAGCGCGGCCGTAACAAAGGAGACTCGCACCGCAATGTCGAGTCCGGGACTTGCTTACTGTTAACTTGCGCCGCAGTGCGACTTAAAGAGCAAAGGGTGGCGCCACAGCGCCAACCCTAGGTTTTGGACAGTAAAGAATGTTTATAAGTATTACGTGAACAGTAACTCAGTATTAATAAACTGAGGAACTTAATAAGATATTATAATATATTGTTAAACCTTATTTAGGTTGTCTAAAGTTTAAAGATAAGTAATCGTTCATTAACGTATTGAAACAATGTAATGAAAAGCTGAAACCATTGATAAATAATCTAAATCAGGATTAGATTGAGATGAAGGGTAAGATCTAGTGGCAAACATACTTGATTATATATGACCTAATGTGGTACGTTATATGATCATGTATTCTAGAGACTTAGAGACTTAAAGTGTACATGTGATAAACAGTAAGCAGACGCTAAAGGCAAGTATTCTAACCCTTATTCCAGTTCAGTCTGTACAAGCTTTTTAATTCATGTATTCTTTCTCATGAAGTCTTGAATGATAAAGTCAAAGCCAATTCTTTCGGCTAGACTTATATTTTGATTCTATCAAGCATGGTTAATGTTTACCGAGTTATATTGGTGTGGTTTTCAAACAAAGACTAAGTATGCTAAAATGTTTTTGTTGTTTAACGACAGGCACGAGAGGTTGCCACAACTTAAACGTATACATGTTTAATGAATGTAGTGTTGATCAACATAGAGTACTATAGGCTTATCACCTAGACGTGCTCGTAAGTAATGTCGGACTTACGGACTTAGTGCCGGGATGTCCTTTTCAAAAGAACTTATGAAATGCTCAAGGTCTTGGACCGGAATTGATGTTTTACTGAATATTGTTGTTGTAAAACGTTTTGAATGAAAAGAAGTGCTATTTTGAATTATCAATAGTACTTCATAACTATTGTTCAGTTATTGAAGATATACGAGTTCTATGTTTCAAGGATGTTATTTATTAGAATTGTAGTACTTGTTGAACTAGTCATGCTCACTCTTGCTTGAACCATATGAACACAACCAAGATCGAACGGACCGAAGGCTCTGGCAAGGATAAGGGCAAGGCGAAGACAAACCCTTAGATTACTTATGTAATAGTATAGGTGAATATTTTTAATATATTGAATATTATGACAAGAACGAATGAATGGGTTATAAAGAACCTTGGGAAATGTAATATTATTTTGAATATATAGAAGACATATTCGTTCTTTTGAGACTTTTCAAGTAAATGTATGTGTGAATGGTAGTACCGTGTAGCACCATCTGTCGGGTTGGAAGATACCCGGATTTGGGGGCGTCACACATACTCATTAGGTGCTTTTCATTGCCATAATCAAAAATCAATAATGTATAACACCCTTGCTTAATAGCTGCTCAAAATAGGGTAAAAAGGCCATTAACATGGCACAAGCATATAAATCTGTAGAAGCCCCAAAAAGATGGCTATAAACCACAAACATGCTAATTATAATCAAGAATTAATAAATACTAACCAAAAAAAGTTTATGGCATCCATAATAATAAAAATCCAAAATATCATCCCATCGTTCAAAAATGACTTCATCATAATAGTGAAATAAACCTAAATAAGTACTAAATAATCAACTTAACATGGCATTTGACAGAAATAAACAGATAATAACCCTAACACCCCCAAACTTAAGGTGAGAAATGCCCTCATTACTAAACATATAAAAATTGATACAAGAGGGTTTCCCCAAAGATCGCTCACTAGGCATCAGAATCGTCCTCATCAGCTTCGGCGGGCAGTGATAGCGGAGGATATGGTGGGATGACTGGAGGCTCCAGGAACTGGTATGGCGTGAACTCAGCATTCTCACCATAGTAGTCGGTGTAAATGCTCTGCATGGTGTTCACTAGCTCAGCTTGGTACTGCATCGTAATATCCTGCCTCTGCGCCACTGCTGCAATGTGCATTTACTGCCTCCGAGCCTCGGCGTCGTGCTTTTAATGTAGCAAGGGGAGGGATGCCATGATGTCGGCCAGTAGTCCCTGTCTAGCTGGTCTGGCATCTAGAGTGGCGTCTGGAGGCTGCGAGGGCTAGGCATCTGCTTTAGGAGGTGGAACGGTAGGTGGCCCATATCTTTTACCTCTGACATAAAACTCTGCCCTGTCCCACTCATAGTAGCGTATGATGGTCAGATGGTCTATGACTGTCATGGGTGGAAAGGCTATCTCCTCGGGCCCCCACTGAATACCTTCTTGCTTGTACAAATGGGTGATCAATGATGGATGTGGAAGTCCTGCAGCGACGTTGCTCTTGATTGCCTTCAGAATGGAGTCATGAATAAGCACTCCAATATCCACATGCAGACCCGTGACAATTATGAAAAGCAGAATCGCACTCTCCTTAGTCACGTCGCTCAGATGACGATTCGGGATCATGTTGGCATGTATGAAGTTGAACCACGCCTTCCTGTAGTGACTGAGTGCTAAAGCTGGGAAACTGGTCTTTTCACCCGTGTAGTCATTTTTCTTCCACGTAGTCCCGGGCTTGCAAAGCCGCCTAATGACATCCTCAAGATCATAGCTGCGGAGTCCCGGCTCCAGATAGTTCCTACCCTTATACTTGGGTGTTACGAACAAGACATTGATGGCCTGACTACTAAACGTCGCTAACTTCCCCCGAACTTGGACAACGTCAGGGCCTTCAGGACTGGCATTGGTGTAAAACTCCCGAACCATAGATACAAATGCTGACCCAGGTGGTTTGGTGAAGTGGATCCAATTGCGCTTAAGTATCTGCATGACCCATAATGATGGTGCAAAAGGGGAATGCTAAAGTAAATTGGAAAGGCAAGAAGAAGATAGGATCTAAATCTGATGCCAAACCCAATTCCAAAACCAAACAAGCTTTAAAACCTAAAGGTAGGGTGGCTAAAGAAGGTGATTGTCACTTATGTGGAAAACCTGGACACTGGAAAAGGAATTTTCATGCTTATTTGGAAGAAGTGAACAAAAGGAAAGGAAGTATGACTTCCGATTTAGGTATATATGTTATAGAAGTCAACTTGTCTACTTCTACATCATGGGTATTAGATAATGGATGTGGTTCTCACATTTGTGTTAATGTGCAGGAACTCCGAAGGAGTAGGACTTCGGCCAAAGGAGAGGTTGACCTACGTGTTAGGAATGGAGCAAAAGTTGTTGCACTGGCCGTAGGAACTTATCATTTATCTTTTCCCTCTGGGCTAGTTTTAGAATTAGAAGATTGTTATTTTTTTCCTGCTATAAGCAAAAACATTATTTCTGTTTCTTGTTTGGACAAGAAAGGTTTTTCATTTATAATAAAGAACAATCGTTGTTCGTTTTACTTAAATGATATATGCTATGGTGTTGCACAATTGTTTAACGGCCTTTATATTCTTGATTTGGAAATGCCTATCTATAACATAAATACAAAACGATTTAAATCAAATGATTGAAATCCGACATATCTCTGGCACTGTCGTTTGGGCCATATAAATGAGAAACGCATATTAAAACTCCATAAATATGTGGTTTTGGATTCATTTGATTTTGAATCATATGAGAGATTCGAGTCTTGTTTATTAGGCAAGATGACTAAAGCCCCTTTCACTGGACACAGTGAATGGGCTAGCGATGTATTGGGACTTATACATAGTGATGTATGTGGACCCATGAGTTCGTTAGCAAGAGGTAGGTTTTATTACTTCATTACATTTACTGACGACTTCAGTAGATATGGATATGTGTATCTAATGAGACACAAATCTGAATCCTTTGAAAAGTTCAAGGAATTCAAGAATGAAGTTCAAAACCAATTTGGCAAAAGCATAAAAGCCCTTCGATTCGATCGAGGAGGTGAATACTTAAGCCAAGACTTTGATGACCTTCTAAAGGAGTGTGGTATTATATCATAGCTCACTCCACCTGGAACACCACAATGGAATGGTGTATCTGAGAGGAGGAATCGCACCTTGTTGGACATGGTACGATCAATGATGAGTCATGCAGATCTTCCAATAAGCTTCTGGGGTCATGCCCTAGAGACAGATGCATTCACACTTAACTGTGTTCCTACAAAAACGGTTCTGTAGATACCATATGAGATGTGGACTGGAAAACATCCTAGAATGTCGTTCATAAAGATTTGGGGTTGCGAGGCGTTTGGAAAATGTCTGGATTCTGATAAGCTCGGACCCAAATCTGACAAATGTAATTTTGTGGGATACCCAAAGGAAACAAAAGGGTATTATTTCTACAAACCTTCTGAGAACAAAGTGTTTGTTGCTCGAACATGTATTTTTCTAGAAAGAGAATTTGTCTCTAAAGGAAACAGTGCATGGGAGGAAAGTAGAACTCAAAGAAATTCGAGAACCACATAATAGTATTGAACCTGAGTTGGAACGTGAGCAGGAACCATAAGATGTTGTGGAAAGTGAGCCTGCTCAAATTACACAAGGAATTCGTAGATCTGGTAGGACACGCCAAGAGCCTGAGAGATATTATGGATATCTTGTGACTCAAAACGGCGATGTGATGCTCATAGATCAGGATGAGCCTGCTTCCTACCAAGAAGCTATAAATGGACCAGATTCTGAGAGATGGCTTGAAGCCATGAGATCTGAAATGGAGTCCATGTATACTAACCAAGTATGGACTTTGGTTGATCCACCCGAAGGGGTAAAACCAATCGGGTGCAAGTGGGTTTTCAAGAAGAAAATCGACATGGATGGTAATGTACAAACCTACAAAGGTCGACTGGTAGCAAAAGGTTAAAAACAAGTTCAAGGTGTTGACTATGATGAAACCTTCTCTCCAGTGGCAATGGTTAAATCCATCAGGATCTTACTTGCTATTGCAGCCTTTTACGATTACGAAATCTGGCAGATGTATATCAAAACTGCTTTCCTTAACGGAAATCTCCTTGAGGATGTGTACATGACACAACCTGAGGGATTTGTCAATCCAAAGGATGCTGGAAAGGTATATAATCTGCAGCGATCCATTTATGGATTGAAGCAAGCCTCTCGGAGTTGGAATCTTCGATTTGATGAATCAGTCAAAGAGTTTGGCTTTATTAAAAATGAAGATGAACCTTGTGTATATAAGAAGGTTAGTGGGAGTCAAATTGTATTCCTGATATTATATGTTGACGACATATTAATTATTGGGAATGACATTCCTTCATTACAGGTTGTAAAAACATGGTTAGGAAAATATTTCTCCATGAAAGATTTAGGCGATGCAGCCTAAATTTTAGGTATCAAGATCTATCAAGATAGATTGAGAAAAATGCTCGGCCTAAGTTAGAGTACATATATTGATAAAATGCTGAAACGGTTCTGCATGCAAGAGGCAAAAAGAGGACACTTACCCATGACTCATAGTGTAAAGATTTCTAAGGCCCAATGTCCTCAATCACAAGATGATAAAGAGCGTATGAGAAAGATCCCTTATGCTTTGACAATTAGATCTATCGTGTATGCAATGATATGTACTCGTTCGGATGTCTCGTATGCTTTGAGCATGACGAGCAGATACCAGTCGAATCCAGGTGAAGGTCACTAGACAGCAGTCAATAATATCTTCAAGTACCTAAGAAGGACTAAGGATTCATTCTTGGTATATGGAGGTGAAGATGAACTGGCAGTAAAGGGTTACATAGATGCTAGTTTCCAAAACTGACAATGATGACTATAAGTCTCAGTCAGGTTTTGTGTTTTGCCTTAATGGTGGTGCTGTTAGCTGGAAGAGTTCGAAGCTAGAGACGATGGCGATTCTACAATGAGACCGAGTATATTCTTTGCTTCTAGTGCGGCCAAGGAGGCTGTATGGATTAAAAAGTTCATCACTGAACTAGGTGTAGTTCCAACCATTGTTGATCCGATCAAGCTATATTGTGATAACAATGGAGCCATTGCACAGGCTAAGGAACCTAGATCTCACCAACGATCCAAGCATATACTTAGGCGGTACCATCTCATCCGTGAAAACATTGATAGAGGAGATGTACATATAGGAAGAGTTCCAACTGATGATAATGTTGTAGATCCACTAACCAAGGCTTTGTCGCAACAGAAGCACAAAGGTCACACTAGTTCCATGGGTATTAGATCTACATGAGTGATTGGCTCTAGTGCAAGTGGGAGACTGCTAGAGTTTGTGCCCTAGAGGCCAATTATTTGATATAATTGCTTAACATTTTGATATTATATTTGATTAAATAAATAAATGATTTTATTATGGTTTTATTTACTGCGTAATACAATTGTTAACATAATTGAATTCCTTAGAATAGTGATACAAATTATATAGTTTCAAGTATGTGACTTGAACATGAGATTATATAATCCCAATTAGTATCATTGTTCTTAAATGTCCCTAGTCAAGTATCATTGTTGATGGGACAATAATGATGCATTGAGACTAGTATGTGGATTGACTGATGACTAAATCTCATTGGTCATAAATATATGCGATATTAAGTCAATCCATAGGTACATATTAGAGAACGATGTACTGGACAGACCCACCATGAGAATTCTATGTGGAGCATCATGCGAAGTGTCATTAGCAATTCTCATAGTGACAATGATGCAATGGTCCTCTGACCTGAAATCACTATATTACTACACGAGAATTTATGTACTTTGATATCATCAATTGTCACCTTTAATAGGGTGGACTATAAAGGTGATTATTGGGTACATCATGAATCGTGTGAGGAATATGAGTGATCTAGATGGAATTTAACCCTCCTATATATTAGGGATGATATCCATAGGCCTCTTGATTGAGTAGGACTATGAAATGCATGGCCATGCTCAAATAGTGATTTGTTTCATATAGTCTACTCATTCATCAAGAAAACTCAGATTAAAATATGAAGAGTATGACACATTCCATGACTCGAGTTTAATCTAGGATATTAAGGTTAAAAGGATTAAATTACATTGAAACATTGGTCACGAAAAGGTTGCATCGAATCATCGATCTTATTATTACTTGGGTAGCAGTGATGCACTACTAGCTGTCGCTCACTGTTTATAATTTTATAATATGATTTTAAAATTATTGCCAACGTAATAATAACCTATAGGGTCACACACATATAACGTTATTAAAAGGGAATTAATTTAAATTGTAAGGATTTAAATATATCAATATGATTGATAGTATTTAAATCATGAATTTAAATTAAAAGGATGATTTGTATATGTATATATATTAATTAAGACTTAATTAAAATATATATATATATATATATATTCGGATTTTATTTTAATTAGATTAGGGTTTTGATTAATTCTGATTTATTGCTATATATATGATATATTAGCGTCTTTGGAAAGTTAATCAAAACAAAAACCCTAGCCGCTCTTAGAGAGAGACTAGAGAAAAAGAAAAAATCCATTCCTTTTGGTGGCTAGTACCGCAGCTCCATTTATTAGAGAATCGTGCGACAATTCACGGGCGTTCGTGTGGATACCATAGAGGCGTAGTTCTTTTGGATTACGTTGGAGATTCGAAGCGATTTCAGAGTTTTCTATTATTGGCATAAATTCTAAACCACTAAATTAAATTTGTTTTGCATGGATCCTATGTTGGGTTTCAAAAATTACATTATAAAGTTTTATATTCTGATGTGCGTTTCTCTATCGAATCCCTACATATATGTCTATATTAAACACATGATAACTAGCTTAACTATTTTACTATGTATAAAATAACAACACAACATGAAAAGATGCTGTAGTCACAAAAATATGCTCAATACAACATGGCAGTACAATATCTGGCAGCAATGTTAGCAAAGTAAAAAAAAAACAGACATAAAATATAACTAGACATAAGTAAGGAAAAACAGATAAAAATGATACTGAGATGGGGGTGCCTCCACTCCAAGTGCTTGTTTTAAAGTCATCGGCTTGACTATACCGATGCCGCTCAATCCGGCTCATAAGCAAAAATGACCATTTCATGCCGCCTATTCGTCAATTCCTTTAAGGTTTTGGCCGACATGGATGATTGGCCATTCTCCTTTCCTTCATCCATCCAATCATCCATCGGCAAAAAGAATCTTTTGCCACTAGAATTATCCACTAATTCGCCTATTTTATTAAATTGAAAGCATTCTTCATGCTCAAATGGGCCCTACAGGATTTCCACAGTCGTGAGTAAGGTTTCTTGTTGTTAATCAGTCTTGACTATACAACCACTATTTATCCTTTTGTCTCTAACTTCATACTCCACCATTTGGATAGTTTGCACCATGTCATCTCCCTCGAAAATTGTGCGAGACTCATCACCATCTCCTTGTGTATCCACTGTGCAATGCTCTACTGCTTTATAGTTGAGATCAATTATGACCAACAGACTGTATTTTGGTGGATTTGTTGTGAAAGCCCCGAATCCGGGTCCCAAATCACCGTGGATCCGGTACAATCATTCTATAACTAATTGCGGAAGATATAAACATAAATTGTTTATACAATAACCGTACACATTATTTCCCCAAAATCGAGTAACCTTAACTTATACACAATTCATAAACTATCTAACATATAACATATTTATCAAACTATACTATTACAAATTAGCTGCACATTTTATCCCAAGATGAGCTTGGCTTTAACCTTTTCCTGAATCCGAACACATTCACCTTATCTGCAATATTTATCATGATATAGCATGGGTGAGCATAAAAGTTGCCCAACAAGTTTAAATTTATTAAGACATATCATGATTGAAAGAGTCTGAATAATAAGCTGGTTATAATTCATCAATATAGTTGTGAATTAGCACGAAAAAAATTTTGACAGAACAAGTATTGAACATAAACAAATATATCTGAACCAACTGGTAATGAATGTGATCAGCCTATCATACCTGACTTATACATGCAATATGTACATAGTACAATTCTACAATGGCAATCAGCAATGATTAACCATAAGCATATCAGAATGAAATAACTCTTAGTAGAGTTAAGTAAACTTGCCTGAACCGTTGATTACCGTTACACATTCTATATCACTTTATCCGAAGACCTAATATTAATAATATAGATATACAAATTAGAATAATATCATCATAATATAATACTACTATATACATAGAAAAACCTAAACACATAGCACATAACCTTATCAGTCTATACAACACATAACACTTAACATCAAGTCAGATTATTTAATTACAAATTGAATCCGACAAAAGTCTAACATCCCGACGGTCTAATCGGATAATTATCGAGTTTAAGTTCAATTAAACTCTGCCTAAACACTTAACAATTTCTTAGATAATCGTATTATCAATCAAAATAATTTCATAAACTTGTAATAATTTTCAGATAATTAATATCATTTATCATAATTTTTCAATCACTTATATCGTATTTAAATGAATTAAATACCACATAATTCCTTAATTATTAATATTTATTTATTTTAAATATTAATGAAAATCATAGCATAATAGTATAATATAATTATAATATATAAAAGTATTTTTAATACCTTAAAATCATATTTATATAATTTTAAACACTTAAATCCATTATCCGATAATTGCTTTTAATATTAAAATATTAATATTTTCATGGCAAAATATCAAAAGTTATATTTTATAACTTAAAATATTTTTATAACACATAAATCATTTTTATATGATTTTTAAATCATTAATTCCATTTTTCCATAATTTATTTAATATATTAATTAAATAAATTAATTACCATTAATAATAATTTATTAATGAATTTCATCACAAAATATCAAAAGTCATCAAAAATAACTTAAAATATTTTCTAACACTATAATATAATTTTTCATGATTTATCATGAATTAAAACCATTTTTAAATAATTTATTTAATAATATTATTAAATAAACAAATACCTTTTATATTCCAAAAATATTAAATATTTTTGAAAAATACTAAAAATAATTATAAAAAAAAACTATTTTTCAGGCTTTAAAATAATTTTTCAGAATTTATTATGTATTTTTAATAATTAAAAACCATTTTTATCTATTTATTTAATTAATTAATTCATTTTCTGAAATTAAGTGTCACTAAAGGGCTTTATAGCGACAGAACCGTCGCTATAGGTGTTCTTGAACATGTTCTTGAGCTTCAACAGCAAACCCAGAAAACCATGTCAGACACTAGGTACATACTTTGACGAAGTCTAAAACTTTGTTGTTTATGATTGTGGGCGGTTTGATGTGTTAAACATGTAATACCCATGTAATACTACACTAACAAACAAATTTCAGGTCCAACTAACAACACATCACAAAGATATTAGCCCTCAAAGATCATGTCAGAAGATGTTCTTCATTTCTGGGTTACCTAGAAATGAAGAACAGTCCAGATAGGCTACTTTCGATCTTCATATCTTTCATTCAGGATTTGATTTGTGTGATCTAGTGATTCGATCGTGTAAGGTACATGTCAATGTACAATTATATAACCTTACTTCAACTTAACAATATCAAAATAGAGAGATCTAGCCGGTCAAACTACTGTCAGAAATTTAGTTCATGCACTTTTCTGGAAATTTCAGAATTCACAAAATTAGTGCGAGTGGTCTGCTTTGACCACTTCCTACGATCTAGTCGATGTTTATTTTCACGATATAAAGCAATGGAATCCAAGAACATATAGCAGGCTACAAGTTGAATACAACACATCATCAAAACATTAACACGACTGACAGATCTGGGGGCTTAAATTCGTTGTTTGACGCTGGTAACCCATTTCTGGGTTACCTAGATTTGGCTCCTATTATTCATTCGGTCAACTAAGTTTTGATTTGCTTATATCCCTCGATCTAGACACCCAATGACTCTAATACCTGAAAGTAGTATGCACACAAGCCAATCATGTTTGATGATAAAGCATATACTTTGTAACAATCTTATTCATTTATTAATAAAAAGTATTAATTTATTAAAGGCTTTTAATTATCTACATGATGCTGTTTTATAATATGTGATAAACCCATAGTTTTAAGCAATGCTTTTAGAATAATGATGATGATCATTCTAATGAGATCTAAATTCTTAGAAAGCTTAAAACTAAAATAGTTCCCAATCATTGGATTACTAAATTGGGGATTAGTGAATCCGGATAGATTGGTACATACGTTGCTTGCTCATTGATGAGGATGATTGATCTCATGATCATTTGTGTGGAGACACTAAAGCAAGTATATAGGTGCTTATTAGAGAATAAGTTCATCGAACGTGGCTCACTAAGGAATACCTAATGGAGTTTTATTTGCTCGTCAATAGGAATTCAGTAGTGATAGTAGTACAAGTAATCCTTGGACTTGAGATCATCATAGTATCTTGTGTATGATGAGTTATACTTTGACTTATTCCTTAAGACCCTTAGGGTATATCAAAGGGTATGCTTGGGTATAATAAATTGTACATGGAGATAATGTATGATCATTAAAGAATCTACCACTTCTAATAAAAGAAGAGAAATGTCCTATGTGATTCGATAAATGACAACCCAAAGAGTCCTCGACCAAGGCGTAATAAAATTAGAAAGGAGTTTCTAATATGCATTATTTGGAGTTGTGCATTTAAGAGTCGAAATACATATAATTAAATAAAATAAGACTTGACAAAGAATTCCATGTCTTATATTTAATTGGGACATCAGATGGTGGAAGGATTGAATTGTACTTTAAACTATTTACTCAAAGGTTCTTTAATGATTAATGTTGAAATCTATATTATCCGGAAAGTCGCTGATCGCTAGGGAGGCTTATCCCTATCAGAATAAATATTATTTATTTAAATAAATTAATTGTTTAATTTATTTATTTAAATAAGATTAGAATTGTTCTAATTGATTTATTCACAACCTGGTTTAATATGGAGAACCTAAAGGGTCACACCATAAAAGGAAGAATAATTATTTAAGAAGTTAATGGCATAATCGTAATAATATAAGTTAAGTATATTTAATTTAATCTATGGTGATAGAATAAATTAAATAGCTTAATATTTATTATTTAATATTTTAGAAATATTAAATATAAATTAATAAGAGGAGTCTTATTAATATTATTACAATTATTATTATTTTAATTTCTAAAAGAGTTTAGGAATTAATTTAATATAAGTACTCTCATTTATTCCTAATTGATTAGGAAGGAAAATTAATTAAAGGAGTTTAATTAATTATCCCTAATAAGATTAGGGAGCTTAATTAATTAAAAGAATTTAATTAATTAAATAAAACCCAATTCCTTAATTGTTAAGATGGGTTGCCCACATCTATAAATAAGAGGAGTCTTATTATGGGTGGGTATGGGTTGTTGACTTTTTCAACATACGTACATAATTCCAATTGTTGGGAGAGTACACCTTTTCTATAGAGATAGAAAACTAGGGTTTAGCCAACTACCCTTCTTCTTGAATTTTCTTCTTCCTTGGTGGATCACCTCTAGAGGCCAAACATATGGGTGGCTAACGCCGATCAAAGGAAGGAACAAAACCCCATGGATTCAAGATTGAACGCGAAAGGATTTGGAGGTGAACTTGTACACGAGGAAGCTCGATCTTCAAGGGTATGATTTTATTCTTTATCTTTTCGCTTAATTAATAATTGTGCATAAAGGATGATCCGGTATATGGTTTGTAAATTTTAAACTCGATTTTACACGCTTAGCACTTTTTAGCAATTTGATTGCATGTATGAATATTACAAAACCTAATAAAGGTATCATCGAGCCAAACCTTTATGCAAATTATTAATTGTTTTAATTTAATTTGTATATTGATATGTGTTTAGAACAATTTAATTGGGCATAATTTATTGTATAAAATTTATTTAAAATAAAAAAAAAAAAAAAAAAAATAATCGCAAAATCTGTTTTGGTTTTTTTTAGTGATTCACGTTATTCAAATTTTTATAATATATGTTATAACGTTATATATATAATTTTAAAAACCGAAATCCGTTGGTCATGTTTGATGAAACAAACAAAAGACGGAAATTATATGCCAATGTAATAAAAAAAAAAAAAAAAAATATGTGTGATTTCGGTAAAAATGTTACCGAATAGCAGCAGGTTATCTCATTGGCTAGTACAAGTGAGATTTACAAGAATCAAGTAATGGCCACATGCTTGAATCATTAAGAGGCAATGGAAAGCAATAGGATTTTATTTTCAAGGATTTCATGGATAAAATAAAGGAACTATAATATATATATATATAATATATATACTATTTATACATATATATATATATATATATAGTTATATATATATTATTCTTAATTATTATATAATTAAAATAAAAGTTTATTTTAATTTTAAAATAAAAGGTTTATTTTAATATTAAAATATAAAGTTTTATTTTAATTTTAATAATTTTATAATTAAAATAAAAGGTTTATTTTAATCTTAAAATAAAAGGTTTATTTTAATATTAAAATAAAAGATTTATTTTAATTTTAAAATTAGAATTTCATGCTAACTAATTAGAGTTGAAATTGGATTCCATATAACTAATTGGAGTTGAAATTGTATTCCATCTTTCCTTAAATAAAAGAGTTTATTTAGATATGAAATTAGATTTTATATTATTCAAAATAAAGGAGTTTATTTGTGAATAGGAAAGAAGAATCCTAATTTCCTTAAATAAAAGAGTTTATTTAAATATGAAATAAGATTTCATATTATTCAAAATAAAGGAGTTTATTTGTGAATAGGAAAAATAATCCGTGTTTCCTTTAATATTTTTTTTACATGAAATTGATTCTATAATTAATTAAAATAAAAGAGTTTATTTTAATTAAAGATTTTTTTTTATTACATGGAATTGGATTCCATAATTAATTAAAATAAAGGAGTTTATTTTGATTAAAGATTTTGATTAAAATAAAATTGTTTATTTTATTCAAAATAGGATAAATTAAAATAAAATAGTTTTATTTTGATTTAAATTTGGATTTAAATAAAGCGATTTATTTTGATTCAAAATTAGATTTTATACTAATTAAATTTGCCCATTAAATGATATCAATATATATATTAAATATTTATTATTCATGAGATGAATGTTATTTATTGATGCATATGGTGATGTGTATGATAATAAATGAGATTGATTATGGACTATCAACCAATGTGATTGGATTTTATTTTAGTTGGATGCATGAATGTATGGGTTTTATTAAATGGGGTCTCACAGATTCGCCTTCTCTAATTTTTCTTAATGTAAATTCTAACTCCTCCTATGTACTTCCCTCGATCACGATCAAGGTTTCTATTTATTTTAAATAGTATTGTAATAGGAATAGTTAGAATTAATTTTAGAAAATTAGAGATCAAAGGAGCAAGGAGCGTGAAGACCCGCTTTGTTATGGAGCCCGTTTAAATGTAATAGTTATATTTAAATATTATTTCTTGCACCCCTGGGGAGTTCACCTTTTGGTTCACTTGGTGGCTCTAGTGAACCAAACTAGAATAAAAGTCCATAATCAATCCGGGTAGAATATAGTATTCTATATGCGCATGCTTATACTATATATATTATATATTATGCAAACATGCTTCGCATGTTAATTAATATACGCGTATTTTATATATATATGTAATGCATGCCAAAAACAAGATGAGACAAATTAATAACAAACCCCTCAATTTTTATATTAAGTCCTAAGCGCTCAAAGATATTTGGAATATCGAACGTCGCCTTCTAGCATGATAAAATTAATAGAGTATTAAATATTTAATATGAGTTTGTTGTGTCACCACAAGGCAAGTATTAAGTATTTAAGATGTTAATTTATCACATTTGATGCTTATAAAGAAAATTGAACAATATTGTTTTGTTGTGTCACCACAAGGATGATATTTTTCTTTTTTGAATATATGGAGTGCTAGGTCGGACTTAACTTGGATAATTTTGATTCGGATGTGCCACCACTTGATCAAAATAATCTAAGAGGCAAAAATACAAGGAGTTGCATAGTTGATGTAATTGACAAAAGTTGTCTACCTATTTATTTATATATAGTTTGTTGTGTCACCACAAGGCTATATACATTTGAAATGGGATCCTTATTCTCACTAGCAAATCTTTAATTAGATTTTGCCGAACTATATAAGTGAGGGTAATATAGTTTGAAGAAAATAGTGGGAGATACCAATTTAAAACAAGACCTAATTTATTTTGGTAATTAATAAAAGAATGTATGTTAAAATGTTGTTAATTACAAATTCATTTACGAATTTTACAATGTCTAAAATTACTATCATCATGAAGCATATTAGATGCTAAATTAATCGTAATCAATTAAACGGATTGGTTAAGGAATTTGAGAATAGTTCTCATAGTGAAAAGCTATCTTATGTCCTTAATACGCCTATCCTGCAATGGTTGCGATATAATGCCTCCGAGGAAGACATTGCTACTTTTAGAAAGTGGCAAGATGATGCACAATTTGGCTCAATGCATCATGCTCGCATCCATGAGTAACGAGCTTCAACACAAGATGAAAACTATGGATGCTCTACTATATTCCCGCACATCAAGTAGTTGATGGTGAGGAAAGTAGGGGCCGATAGATATCGAGATATCTAAGGAGCTCTTCCGATCTAGAATGGCCAATGGCACTATAATATGCATAAAAAGTTCTTAACATAATCAATTTGATTGATCAATTAGGACAACCGGTTTTGTCATGGATGGAGAGTTGAGCCAAGATTTGATCTTGCACTCACTCCTGGACTCCTTTTCACAATTGTTGTGAATTTTTCATATGAATAAGCTAGATATCGGTCTCATTGATTTGCTTAACATATTGAAAAATGTTGAGAGTCACTTTCAACAAAGAAAGATCAAGTCTTACTTGGTAGGGGCCAAAGGATCTTCCTCAAAAGAAGAACGATTCAAAGAAGGTAAATAGAAAGGAATAAACAAAGGATAATAAGAACAAAATCGACACGGATAGCAAAGGAGTTTGCTTCCACCGCTATAAGCCCGACACCGGAAATAAACTCGTGAAAAGCATTTTGCGAGGCTAACCAAAGAAGCTTAGTGAAGTTTCTATTATAAATACAAATTTGTTCATGATTTAAAATAAAATTTTCTTTAAGTCAAGGTTCTACTTGGGTATTGGATACCGACTTTGGTTATCATAAATATAGATTTATGAAGGAACCAAACAGAAGTAGAAAGCTAAACAAATATAAGTAATCTTATGTGTGGGAAATGAAGCAAAGGTTGCAACATTAGCCATAGAAACTTATAGTTTAGCACTGCCTACGGACAAATCTATTAAGTCAATAAGTTGTTATTGTATTCTGGTTCTCGTTGAAAACATTATTTCCATTTTATTGTTGGACAATGAAAACTTTGGTATTATAATTAAGAACAATTGTTGTTCTATTTATAATAATAATGTTTTGTATAGAACTGGAATATTACTTAATAAATTTTGTATAATTGACTTACATGAAAATAATTTTGCATATTGAATAAATTAGTATAAGAAAAGGAGATGATCATTCAAAGAGTTGAATGTGTGTATTTGTTGAAATACAAGTGTGAATTATTTGAAAGGTTCAAAGAATTCAGAAGTGAAACAAATTGACAAAGTATTAAGATTATTTGATTAGATCAAGGAATAAATACTTGTGCAATAAGTTTCTAGATCATCTCAAATGGTTTTCTCATAATGGACGCCTCTTGATACGCAATAATTGATTGGTGTATCTGAAAGGAAAAATCGTACCTTGTTGGACATGGTGCGGTCCATAATGATTTTACCGACATTCCAAAGATCTTTTCAGGATCATCTCCTAGAAATGGTCAGATATCTCACGAAAAATGGTAACCTCTAAATCCTACCCCAAGACTCCATAAAAGTTATGGATGGGGGGAGGATTCCTAATCTTAAGTATGTTAAGATAAGGGTTGTCCAACTTATGTGAAAAGGTTTCAAAAGGATAAGCTTGGGACAAGATTTGACAAGTACAATTTGTGGGACATCCTAAAGTAAGTTTAGGGTATATATTCTATAATCCTACTTAGCAAAAGGTGTTTGTTATGAAACACGCGCCTTCTAAGATAAAGGTGTTTATCATTGAAAGGGCTAGTGGGAGGATAATAGATCTTGAAGAGTTCAAGAACCACAAAACACTATAAATCAAATAAGAGGAACCTATAGATATACCTATTGTACCACAAATCGAATCGTAAGTCCGAATAGTACCAAGATACCTAGGAGGTATGGATTCATCATGGATGATGATGATGAGGCACGATCATAGAAGATGATGATCCAGAGTTACATACGATGAGGTAAGAGTTCTAGTGTGTACAAAAAGGGTCAAGGGGCGTCGTGAAATTTCTAGTATTATATGTTGATATACTACGGATGAGAAATTACATTCCAATGCTACAATCAGTAAAGATAAAGTTGTCTAAACATTCCTCCATAAATGGTTTGGGAAGAGTATCTTAATTGGGGATAAAATCTATATAAATAGATTTAAGAGGATGCTCGACTTAACCCAAGGAACGTATATTCATTTGATGCTAAAGTTGTTTAGCATGGCAAACTCCAAGAGATGTCTCATGTTGATGAGCCATGGAGTGTATCTCTCTTAATAGTCCCCATAGACTCCAAAGAAGAGAGATCGCATGAGTGACAATCATGTATGCAATGAAATATACGAGACCTGATGTTGATCGGTCATATTCTGGAGAAGATCACTGTAAGACAGTGAAAAACATCTTAAAGTTCTTAACCGACACTAAGGATGTGATCATATTCATGGTGGGTCTAAATTAAAACTAGAGGGCTTAACAGACTCAAGTTTTTCGTACGCACTAAGATTTACGAAAAAATCCACTTTAAGGTAAAGCGTTATCTTGGACAGTGGTGCAGTGAATTGGAAAGGTTCCAAACAACAAAGAGTTGCTGGTTTAGTGATAAAGACAAAGTATATAGCTATAAATGAAGCTGCAAGTTGATTGTTTGGATTAAAAGTTCATTACAGAACTAGGAATTGTTCCTAAGTCTCATCTTGGATCTAAACATGTGTTGTGGCACTTTCATTTGATTATTAGAATCATTGAAAGATGGGAAATCACTATAGAGATAGTGGACTCTCATGAACAACATTACATATCCATTAACTAAAGCTTATCCAACAGCAGGATAATCGTCACTTAGAGAAGAAGAGTATGAGATACCATGGCGATTGGCTTTAGTGCAAGTGGGAGATTGAAAGTAGTATGCACACAAGCCAATCATGTTTGATGATAAAGCATATACTTTGTAACAATCTTATTCATTTATTAATAAAAAGTATTAATTTATTAAAGGCTTTTAATTATCTACATGATGTCGCTTTATAATATGTGATAAACCCATAGTTTTAAGCAATGCTTTTAGAATAATGATGATGATCATTCTAATGAGATCTAAATTCTTAGAAAGCTTAAAACTAAAATAGTTCCCAATCATTGGATTACTAAATTGGGGATTAGTGAATCCTGGATAGATTGGTACATACGTTGCTTGCTCATCATTGGATGAGGATGATTGATCTCATGATCATTTGTGTGGAGACACTAAAGCAAATATGTAGGTGCTTATTAGAGAATAAGTTCATTTGAACGTGGCTCGCTAAGGAATACCTAATGGAGTTTTATTTGCACGTCAATAGGAATTCTCAGTAGTGATAGTAGTACAAGTAATCCTTGACTTGAGATCATCATAGTATCTTGTGTATGATGAGTTATACTTTGACTTATTCCTTAAGACCCTTAGGGTATATCAAAGGGTATGCTTGGGTATAATAAATTGTATACGGAGATAATGTATGATCAATAAAGAATCTACCACTTCTAATAAAAGAAGAGAAATGTCCTATGTGATTCGATAAATGACAACCCAAAGAGTCCTTGGCCATAAGCGTAATAAAATTAGAAAGGAGTTTCTAATTTGCATTATTTGAGTTGTGCATTTAAGAGTCGAAATACATATAATTAAATAAAATAAGACTTGACAAAGAATTCCATGTCTTATATTTAATTGGGACATTGTATGGTGGAAGGATTGAATTGTCTTGTAACTATTTACTCAAAGGTTCTTTAATGATTAATGTTGAAATCTATATTATCCGGAAAGTCGCTGATCGCTAGGAGGCTTATCCCTATTGTAAAATAAATATTATTTATTTAAATAAATTAATTGTTTAATTTATTTATTTAAATAAGATTAGAATTGTTCTAATTGATTTATTCACAACCTGCTTTAATATGGAGAACCTAAAGGGTCACACCATAAAAGGAAGAATAATTATTTAAGAAGTTAATGGCATAATCGTAATAATATATATGTTAAGTATATTTAATTTAATCTATGGTGATAGAATAAATTAAATAGCTTAATATTTATTATTTAATATTTTAGAAATATTAAATATAAATTAATAAGAGGAGTCTTATTAATATTATTACAATTATTATTATTTTAATTTCTAAAAGAGTTTAGGAATTAATTTAATATAAGTACTCTCATTTATTCCTAATTGGATTAGGAAGGAAAATTAATTAAAGGAGTTTAATTAATTATCCCTAATAAGATTAGGGAGCTTAATTAATTAAAAGAATTTAATTAATTAAATAAAACCCAATTCCTTAATTGTTAAGATGGGTTGCCCACATCTATAAATAAGAGGAGTCTTATTATGGGTGGGTATGGGTTGTTGACTTTTTCAACATACGACATAATTCCAATTGTTGGGAGAGTACACCCTTTCTATAGAGATAGAAAACTAGGGTTTAGCCAACCACCCTTCTTCTTGAATTTTCTTCTTCCTTGGTGGATCACCTCTGAGGCCAAACATATGGGTGGCTAACGCCGATCAAAGGAAGGAACAAAACCCCGGTGGATTCAAGATTGAACGCGAAAGGATTTGGAGGTGAACTTGTACCTGAGGAAGCTCGATCTTCAAGGGTATGATTTTATTCTTTATCTTTTCGTTTAATTAATAATTGTGCATAAAGGATGATCCGGGTATATGGATTGTAAATTTTAAACTCTGATTTTACACGTTTCCGCACTTTTTTGCAATTTGATTGCGCACATGAATATTACAAACCTAACAATACCACTTTCAGGTCAAATACAACATTGCAAGTTACTGATCACAACATTAAAACAACAACAATCATAAACACAGAAAGATCTAGAGCGACTGACATTAGCTTGTCAGACAATCTTTTCAACTTTCCCGGATTTCAAAAAAATGCTATTTCGTGCATTGAAGTGTTATAGATCTATGATCTATCAACCCAGATCACTTAAAGACACCCTAATACACAACTTTAACCAATAAATTATAACATATAACATAAGATCACTGATTTTTAAGATTTAGGGTTTTTACCACTTTCTAGCTTAATCTTTGATTCTAGTCTTTATGATCTGATCGTGGCTGGATAGGGATCAATCTAGGGACTGAATCAGTAATTAATCTCGTATTTCTAGAGAGAGAAGGAGTTGGTTGAGAGGTAGAAAACAAAATGGATCTAGCTAGCAACTTTCTTTCTCTTGAATCTATATGTACATCCTGTATGCAATGTATTGGATGCTTGCAATGGCCGATGTCCTGGTAATCTGTAGTTCATAGGTAGGTCTAGGGGGTGGCTGGCCAGATTTGCAAATATTTGGCTAGCAATAATTCAACAAATAAGACAAAAGGGTGAAATGGTAATTTTATTTTAATTTCAAGGGTATTTTAGACTTTTTGCATACACTTTTAAGGGCATTTTAGTAAATGAGCAAACCCTTAGGGTTTGACCCTTAGGGTTAAAACCTAAGGTTCCCAAAAATTAATTTCCTAATATTTTCAATTTAGGTTTTCTAAATAGAAAAATTAATATCTCTAAATTATAATTAGAATTTTCTAATTATATTCTAATTTCCCTATTATAAACCAATCTTGATAATTAGGATTAATAATTCCTAATAAAAATTGCTAATTTAGCAATTAGGTCCATTAGGGTTTTAAACGAAATAATTAGGGTTTAAAACTTTAAAAATTAGGGTTTTCTAAATTATTAGAAAATCTAATTAATCATTAGGGTTATCCCTAATTAGGTTTGTAATTAAAATACAAAAAACTTATACATAGCATTTAAATTCCTAAATTAGGATTCTAATATCCGAATTTGGGTTTTAAATTCCCGAATCTGAAATTAAGGTTTCCATAACCGATTTCTTGGATTTTCTTCTAAATTGTAAAAATTTTCTAACTAAACGTGAACGTTCTAAATATATACATAGGGTTTGGATACTGATAAAATTTATCTGGTCAACCCTTGACCCTTAACACACATTTTGTACACATATAATACCATATTCACAGAACATATACATATATACCCTTAATCCTGAATTATTCACCAAAAGCCTTCACAAAATTTTGAAATCCTCAAAATTCCTTCTCAAAAATATCAAACGCATACACTAATTTTCTGTCTAGGTTCTAATATTGAACTCTAAATAAATCAATTCAAAATTTATTTATTTTTAATTTTTTTTTTCTAAATTCTCGGGTTGTCACATTCACCCCTTCTTCTAAGAATTTCATCCCCGAAATTCAATTTACACCGTATACCATACAGCTTACACTATTCATACAAATCATCACATGCTACCCAATACACCACTCACAAGAGTAATATTTTAAAATTGTGTTGAGGAGTTACATATTCTATTTGTTCGTCACTTTCGCAAAGGTTTTATAGAAATTCATCTGTAAACAGTCATAACTTATGGACATAGAGGGTAATTAGCCCTAGATGCCTCAGATTGCAATCAAATCTTCTTTGATCCGATCATTTCTCATCATTGCCATAGGCACAAAAGTTTTACGTCAGTCTTATTATAGAACTCCATACCAAAACAATTTGGTTCGGGAAATTTTTCTCAATGAACATTTAGAGTTTTCATAACATTAGTCTAGCTGAATCGAATAGCGTATACTCATATCAATACTTCAATTCAATCGAATTATTTAAGTGTAGCCAAACCCCGTTGGCAAATTAAAATTTTGAAAACATTTACGAGAATGACATCATGATGTCGTCTCAGTATAAATCCAGGCTTGAGGATCTGATCATCGTATGACTTTGTCATAACACATCATATAATAGTGGAATAACGATTTTAGATCAAATTCACACTATGTATTCCTGTATTTATAACTCCATCGCCTTTTTATCATCTCTGCACCAGGTTATATGGTACATAAGTGAAAAATAAAAATGTATTTTGATATTTCAAATCATTTGTGTCTAGCTGAAATAAGTAGCATAGACTATACTTTAAACCGTTTCAAAAATGATTACGAGTCTACATTTTTTTTAAAAAAACATAGTGCGTATTTCGCTTGATGTCAAAATTTTGAAGTCTAGCATAGCCAAGAGTTTTGGAAAACTTATGTCTCTACTAATAATCATTTGCTTAAACAGTCTATCTATTCCTATTATCCTCAATTCTCCATTCACACAAAACTATACCCAGTTCATCAAACTTACCACACTTATGAGTTCAGGAACTTTTTCACAATCATATGAGTTTAAGAACTTGTCCTAGTCAAACCTTTCGCGTCCATTCGCTGAGGGGTTCATAAACATTTCATATAATCATGAGTCACGAATGTACCATAAATATGAGTTTTAAGAACTCGTACTTAACCTGATATTCTCTACTTAGAACCTATCTATCTGTTATACACCTGAGAAAGGAATCACCCTCTCAACCTGTATATAGCAAATAGCGCAACATAAACATTTCAATGAGTATCAGTGCCAGAAACTAAGTGGTTGTTACACCAAGTACAATTAAACTCCCATACGAAGAACCATAAAACTTAGCTGCTAACATGAGTCCTCAATTAAAATCCCCACCTAATACTAACTCCTTCTCGTACGAAGTTTCATTCAACTCGTGATTCATAAACCTTTCTCTAAATGCGTGCGATTCCTAGTACCACTGTCACAGAGAAATCTTGTTGTAAACTTTTCAATCATTCGATTGATCTACATCAGATCACGGGGTGATCTCATCGTATATTTTACGATTCATTTCTATACCATGATCGTTTTGTTTGACGATCTCCTATCCCTGTACCTTTAGTCTTTTAAACTCTATCTATTCACCACTACTATTCAACTTCATTATCAGAGTTAAGAAACTCTGTATCTTATAACTCACCTAGATTCGTCTTTGAATCTTACCGACACGCTAACTCTATTTGAGTTAGTACTTATCCTAATCACCGCGGTTAATAGACTAAGGTATCACTACCCTAGGTTTATAACCAATAGCTTTGATACCAACTGTGAAAGCCCCGAATCCGGGTCCCAAATCACTGCGGATCCGGTACAATCATTCTATAACTAATTGCGGGAGATATAAACATAAATTGTTTATACAATAAACGTACACATTATTTCCCCAAAATTGAGCAACCTTAACTTATACACAATTCATAAACTATCTAACATATAACATATTTATCAAACTATACTATTACAAATTAGCTGCACATTTTATCCGAAGCTGAACTTGGCTTTAACCTTTTCCTGAATCCAAACGCATTCGCCTTATCTGCAATATTGATCATAATATAGCAAGGGTGAGCATGAAAGTTTCCCAGCAAGTTTAAATTTATTAAGACATATCATGATTGAAAGAGTCTGAATAATAAGCTAGCTATAATTCATCAATATAGTTGTGAATTAGCACACGGACAAAATTTTGATTGAACAAGTATTGAACATGAACAAATATATATGGACCAAGTGGTAATGAAGGTGATCAGCCTTTCATACCTCACTTATACATGCAATATGTACAGAGTACAATTCTACAATGACAATCATCAATGATTAACCATAAGCATATCGGAATGAAACAACTCTTAGTACAGTTAAGTAAAACTTGCCTGAACCGTTGATTACCGTTACGCATTCTATATCACTTTATCCGAAGACATAATATTAGTAATATAGATATAAAAATTAGAATAATATCATCACAATATAATACTATTATAAACATAGAATAACCTAAACACATAGTACATAACCCTATCAGTCTATACAACATATAACACTTAGCATCAAGTCAGACAATTTAATTACAAGTTGAATCCGACAAAAGTCTAACACTTAAAATATTTTCTAACACCATAATATAATTTTTCATGATTTATCATGAATTAAAACCATTTTTAAATAATTTATTTAATAATTTTATTAAATAAATAAATACCTTTATATTCCAAAAATATTAAATATTTTTGAAATATACTCAAAATAATTAAAAAAACTAATTTTCAGGCTTTAAAATAATTTTTCAGAATTTATTATGTATTTTTAATAATTAAAAACCATTTTTATCTATTAATTTAATTAATTAATTCATTTCCAAAATTAAGTGTCACTAAAGGGCCCTGTAGCTACAGAACCGTCGCTATAGGTGTTCTTGAGCTTCAACAGCAAAACCAGAAAACCATGTCAGACGCTAAGGTACATACTTTGTCCAAGTCTAAAACTTTGTTGTTTATGATTATGGGGGGTTTGATGTGTTAAACATGTAATACCCATGTAATACTACACTAACAAACAAATTTCAGGTCCAACTAACAACACATCACAAAGATATTAGCCCTCAAAGATCATGTCAGAAACCCAGAAATGAAGAACAATCCAGATAGGCTACTTTTGATATTCATATCTTTCATTTAGGATTTGATTTGTGTGATCTAGTGATTCGATCGTGTAGAGCACATGTCAATGTACAATTATATAACCTTACTTCAACTAACAACATTATAATAGAGAGATCTAGCCGGTCAAACTACTGTCAGAAATTTAGTTCATGCACTTTTCTGGAAATTCTAGAATTTACAAAATCAGTGCGAGTGGTCTGCTTTGACCACTTCCTACGATCTACTCGATGTTTATTTACACGATATAAAGCCATGGAATCCAAGAACTTATAGCAGACTACAAGTTGAACACAACACATCATCAAAACATTAACATGACTGACAGATCTAGGGGCTTAAATTCGTTGTCAAACGCTGGTAAACAATTTCTGGGTTACCCAGATTTGGCACGATCATGCCCAGTTAACGGGTTTTGACCGGTTATATCTCACGATCTAGAAACCCAATGACTCTAATACCACTTTCAGGTCAAAGACATCATTGCAAGCTATCGATTACAACATTAAAATAACAACAATCATAAACACAGAAAGATCTAGAGCGATTGACATTAGCTTGTCAGACAATCTTTTCAACTTTTTTGGATTATAAAAATGCTATTTCGTGAATGTAAGTGTTATAGATCTATGATCTATCAAACCAGGTCACTTAAAGACAATCTAATACACAACTTTAACCAACAAATTATAACATATAACATAAGATCACTAATTTTTAAGATTTAGGGTTTTTACCACTTTCTAGCTTGATCTTTTATTTTGATCTTTATGATCTGATCATGGCTGGATAAGTATCAATCTAGGGACTGAATCACTAATTAATCTCGTATTTCTAGAGAGAGAAGGAGTTGGTTGAGAGGTATAACACAAAACGGAGCTAGCTAGCAACTTTCTCTCTCTTGAATCTATATGTACATCATGTATGGAATGTATTGGATGCTTGCAATGGCTGATGTGCTGGTAATCTATAGTTCATAGGTAGGTCTAGGGGGTGGCTGGCCAGATTTGCAAAGATTTGGCTAGCAATAATTCAACAAATAAGACAAAAGGGTAAAATGGTAATTTTATTTTAATTTCAAGGGTAATTTAGACTTTTACATACACTTTTAAGGGCGTTTTAGTAATCGAACAAACCCTTAGGGTTTAACCCTTAGGGTTTGACCCTTAGGTTTTAAACCTAAGGTTCCCAAAAATAAATTTCCTAATATTTTCAATTTAGATTTTCTAAATAGAAAAATTAATATCTCTAAATTATAATTAGTATTTTCTAATTACATTCTAATTTCCCAATCATAAACCAATCTTGATAATTAGGATTAATAATTCCTAATTAAAATTGCTAATTTAGTAATTAGGTCCATTAGGGTTTTAAACAGAATAATTAGGGTTTAAAACTTTAAAAATTAGGGTTTTCTAAATTATTAGAAAATCTAATTAATCATTAGGGTTATCCCTAATTAGGTTTGTAATTAAAATATAAAAACCTTATACATAGCATTTAAATTCCCAAATTTGGATTCTAATATCCGAATTAGGGTTTTAAATTCTTGAAACTGAAATTAAGGTTTCCAGAACCGATTTCTTGGATTTTCTTATAAATTGTAAAAAATTTCTAACTGAACGTGGACGTTCTAAATATATACATAGGGTTTGGACATCGATAAAATTTATCTGGTCAACCCTTGACCCTTATCACACATTCTATACACATATAATACCATATTCACAGAACATATACACATATACCCTTAATCTTGAATAATTCACCAAAAGCCTTCACAAAATTTTGAAATCCTCAAAATTCCTTCCCAAAAATTTCAAACGCATACACTAATTTTCTGTCTAGGTTCTAATATTGAACCCTAAATAAATCAATTCAAAATTTATTTATTTTTAAATTTTTTTTTTCTAAATTCTCGGGTTGTCACATTTGTGATGTCATTAACGAGTTGCCCCAATTGATTCTCAAGGATTTGCAATGCGGCTTCTTGGCCTGCCATCCGAACCTCATTGCTCTCAATAAAGTTGGTGAGAAGCTCTCCAAGCATGTTCTCGTCTTCTCGTGTTGAGTACTCATACAAGCTCTCATTGGGTCGAGATGTCACCTTATATTTCAGCGGAGACTAGTTGTCAAACTAATTTGGATAGGAGTAATTCAGATCTTGATATTGCTCTTGACTGTAGACCCAAGAGTTTGAATGACAGTTTGATGATAGGAGATCGGTTCAATGTTAGCTCGATCCTGACAATAGGCATTCTAAGTGGACTGACACTCAAGATTGTCAGAAAATCTTGAGACATTTGTAATTTGAAATTGCAATTGGTTGAGTCCTTCTTCCGAGCTTGGTTGTGCCATCCTCTCATAAGGCCATTGATAACAATGATAGTCCATAACTTGCGAACTTAAAAACAAAAAGAAAGATCAAACAAATAAAAGAAATATATATATATATATACACGTTCAAATTAAGACTATATTGATTTAAATCAATATTGGACAATATTAAAATAATAGTTCCCCGGTAACGGCGCCAAAACCTTATTTGTCGGAAAACCGATCACTAAACACGCGCAAAGTATACGCGGTCTAACAAGTAATACAGTGATAAGGAAAGTGTCAAACCACGAGGAACTATCCCTAATATTTAACAAGTACCGACTTTGTATAGCTAAAGTCTTATTCGAACAGTAGATAAATGGAAGTGTGATTAATATAAGTATAAGTAATTATCAAAGTAAGTAAATGGATAACGAATATCAATCGAAGGAAATAAAAGTTAAGGTTACAAATTCATCCCCACATAGGCATTCTGTCGAAAACCTGGCGTGCTATTCTTCATCAAACTTCCTACCCATCTCTCTTTGGTCTTAATGGTCACGACAATCTGTCGACCGAGAACACACAGGTGCCCATACACCTCTGTCAAGGTGTGCACAAACATATCCTTTCTTGATCCACCCGATAGGGAAAAGAATAGAAAAGAACGTCCAAGCTAGATACAATCCCACACATATCTATGCGAATTAATCATAACAAGAATTTAAGCATAAGTTCTTAAATAGGTCGAATGTGGCGCACATATATATATCTATTCTACGCACAACTTATGCAGTCAAAACCCACAATCACATGCCAATATATATATAGGTATAAATCTACAATCCTTCTGTCGATATCATGTAAATTACCAAAATCATCACTAATGTCTTAGCGAGAATCATTAAGCATAAAAATATTGAACCAAGTCATATGGTGCCAACCAAAGAGATAAGACAATCAATTTAAGTAACAAAGGGTTCCATTATAACCTTAGAGAAAATACTCAGTTCATAGCTATTGAACAAAATATAAGTAGAAAATAAGACAACATTTATGGATTATAAAATCAGAAGAAATAAATGGATAAGAGGAAACTCTGTCAAAGCCCTTCAATCTCCAAGCATTCCACTCAAATCAAGCTTTCCAATGGAGGTGGCGCCGCGACGCGGGTATATGTAAATTGACCATTTTGTCCCTAAAAGAATGTAAAAGACCTAAAAAGCCCTGCATTGCATCAATTAAGCGCAGTAACACTATAATAATATAAAACTATATAAAATCTACGAATTTGGGCAATTATTTAAGTCATAAAGTATCCGATTTGTGGGTGTAAATCCCACTCATCAAATCACGGAAGACGGTGTGATGCCCCCAAATTTAGACCACACTTGTCCCAAATTTGGTTGTCACGTACTAACTTTAAAAATAAATCAACATCTCACATAGCGGAATAATAGAATAAATTATATTGATATAATATAATTATCCTTGTCCCAAAGTCTCGCAACCGTGATTAATACAATACATCTTAAACTAAACATTACTTGATACAAATAAGTTCTTCTAATACCACATAATAGCACATTCCTAGTATTATAGAAATAACTATTCCAAAGCTTTCGCTTTACCCTTGTCCTTGCAAGAGGGTTCACCACGTTCTGCCTTCACTAAAAGTTTTATGGAAAGCAAGGATGAGCAATAATTTTGCCCAGCAAGTAATATAGCAAAAAGGGTAATCAATATGTTTTTAATTGCACAAGGGTATATCAATAATGATAGTTCAAGATAGAAAGAAGTATTGATGATTATCAACAATAATCGCTATGGACAATAATATTCAATTATTAAATCAATTCAAGATTTCAAAGCAATAAATACTGAGCAGTCACTAAGGACTATGAACTTCTCCTAGAATTAACAGTAATAGACTAATAATTCTACAAAACGAGTACAACAGGTGATTAGCCTAAAGTACCCAATGTCATGCATAACATTTAGTCTTTCTCATGTGCGCACGTCGGTTCCTTGACAATATATAATTCCCCTACCAAGAGGGTTGTTCTTCTCAGTTATAAGAGTTTGCACCAATTTAATTTAGTTTGGATATCTTTCGATCAAATATCAATAGTCTAGCCGAATCAATGACTTAGACAGTTTCTTTCACAAAATATATATTAACAATTATCATTCGAATAAAAGTTTGAAATTTCATTACGAAATAGTATTCCTTCAAGGTTCTACTTGTACGATCAATAATTGCACAAGTTCAAATAATGCTCAATAAAGAGTAAGGTTCGAGTAATTGCCTCAAGCATAGTTTGCCAAATATAGTTTATCAACACTCTTTCGAATCCTAACATAATATATTTACACGTATAGGATTTTCATTAGTTACATAAACTCATATAAGAAAGTTCAAATATACACACATAAATGTCTAACTTAGTTGTAAACTTTATACATACTACATCACATATCTTACATCCTCATAGCACAAATCAGATTGTATGACACCATAAAGTCCAACAACACATTTTCAAATCATTGCTTTATAGTTTGCAATACCTTTTTGAGCTTCATTCTTGAAAGTTATAATTTCTTATTAACTCATTCGATTCTATTACCTAGCATGCTTCTTACCACATTGGACAATATACTAGTCATATAACACAAGTTAGAGTAATCATATAAGCATACTTTGAACATTAGATTACAAACAGAATCTAAAATTGACTGGAGGATGGCGCAGTTGCGCCCTGGCTAGGCTTAGGGATGGCGCATCTGCGCTGTCCCCTGGCCAGACTAGAGTTAAGCTTTGCATTACTTATTTCTGTCCCATCCTTTGGTATACTCAAATAATTACACTTAACATACAAACATGCTAAAGTACTTTTTATAAATGTATGATCATTCTTGAGTTCACTTTTATAAGTTTTAGTTTACGATTTTCATGGAATTAAAGCATAAAGTGGTCATGTAACCACCATGCTTTATAACATTGGCCATATGTCTACATAGAGAGGTCACACAATCTGTTAATACACATGCTCATGGTGTTCATATTATTTATTCATAACTAGTATAGTGTAGTACTTTGTACCATGCTTTAAGCTCATATTTGATTTAGTTATCATTATGTCCAACACATACGAATCATGTATAGAGACATAACATGACATCTTAAATATTTAGAATCTAAATACTCATACATAATGCAACTTAATTTTGAAAACATGTTAAAGGTTGCCTTTGAAATCACTTTATCATGAATGATGCAATATAACACATACAAGACAACTTTAAAACTCTTATCATATGTAACTAAGTCATGTTAACATCTTTTCAAGATCAGAACCTACATTATGTAGCATTCATGCACCTTAGCTCTATTATACCAAGTTTTTCTTGAAAACTTCTCTAACACAAGGTCTAACAAGTTTGGTCATGAACAAAGACACTATATACACTATATCATGCTCATTTATATTTGAAATCAATCATGTGTATAAACCACTAAGTTCAGAACTCTTAGAACATAAGTTTCAACAAGGTTCGTTTTCAAAATCTTAAGTTTTGTTAAAATTTCCTACTAAAATCGTATTAGACTCTTCATAATTCACAAAGAAGCTTTATATCTCATGCTATACTCTTTTTCAGGTATATATTTAAGTCATAATACCAAGTTAACAACACATAACATAACAAAAACCAGTAACTGATTCTGGGGTATGGTGCAGCTGTGATGCACCCTAGTATAAACTGGGCGCAACTACACCATGCCTGAAACAACAGCAGTAACAGACTCTATTTTGCAGAGCATCACTCAACTTTGATTCTTTTCGATTTAAACATGTTCAAATCCATCATTAAAGGTTTCACATATGTAAACATACTTCCTAAACACATGATAACATGCTAATTCACATTGATTAACTAAGAATTTTAAGAAATTTCAAGAATTTAGCAAGACCCAATTCAAGAACACAAATATAATTTATGCCTCCTTAAGCTTGAATTGAACTCCTCACACACTGATTATACTTCTTCAATTGCTCAGCAACCCACACTCTCAAACTTAGACTTATCAAAAAAATTTACGCAACAGAAAACTTTGGAAGGAAAGGGTGCTTTATATAGAGAAATGTATAACTAGTTAGTGTTCTTCGACCATGGTTTTAATTACATGAGAAAGGAAGAAAACATTGGACAAAGAAAAATTGGTCAACTTCCACCTCCATAGCCATCATTACTGCTAACCTTAGCTCTCAACTGCCGACAAATTTTTACGCAATGTAATGTTAATCCATTGTTTATGTACTAACTATTGACACTTATTTTGGGACATGGCTAATTCTCAGCACTAAAGCTTGGTTTAGTTACTATAATTCCCAAAAATGTAATTTTAATGTACAGTTGTTACTATATTAGGAAAATTTAGGATTATTTATGTACTCACATCATATAATCCATGTACGTTAGTGCACATAATTTAATATTTAAAACATGTATGAACTTAATTCAATTGATCACTAATAATTTAATATCTCCTTTTTTTACTATTAATCACCCATTGGTATAGAAATAAATATTTTAATAATACATCATTATTTACTCCTATACTTTAGAGTATATATTTAATTGTCTCATCACATGGGATGAGATAACAAAACTTATTTAAATCAACCTTATGTTTTAATTACTTTTACCATATGATTTTTGTATATCATCAATTCCAATTAAATGTCACACTTCATTTTGTCTTAAGCAATCGGTAATTATATATTACTACTAGCCACATTTTCCATATTACACATAGTAACATGAAATACTATTTAATGTTAATGTTCACATTAACAATGATGATAACTAATTCTTTAGTCTTTATTAAAGTGAATAAACTCCCCCCACTATAAATCATGCACACAGTGGAAATATTTTTCCAAGTCTTACTACCGGCGTAGCAGCGCTGGTTTACAGTACAAGAGTGGCGCAGCTGCGCTACTCTGGAAATTTTCTATTAATTCATCCCTTTAATAAATAATACCCTCATTTATTATCTTGCCATTCTAGATAATTATGTAAATTTACTTCATTAATATTATTCCCAATGTAAAATTAATTAATAATATAATATTAACTAATTATTCTCTCCTTAATTAATTTAACCACTTAAATTTCCATTCCCATGCCACACAAGGCATTTCTCAATTCTCATCGCAACTTCACACTTATAAATTCAATTTGAATTAATTGAACTACTCGTCTTACTACACCTCATTTTTTAAATTCAAATAAATACTCATTTTCTTATTATATTAAAATAATTATTTATTCATGAAATTCTCAATTCTTACAGTCGGGGGTGTTTAACACCTTCCCTCCGCTTAATCAAGCCCCCGGACCCTAACGAATTTTGGTTTTGCAGAGCAGTTAATAAGTGTCACATCACTACGTCTTTGTGCAAACCTTTTCTCGGTTGAGTTGGTGCAACCATTTAAAAATACCAAATGGCGAATCTTATAGTCAAATCATCGACATAAACATGTTGTACCTTTTCAAACTTGTTTTTTCAAACAAATCTCACCTAAAATGAGAACACCAAAAGAAAAGCATAGAAAGGACAAACAAAAATCCCGACGTCGACAAGTGGCGACTCTGCTGGCGACTCCAGTAAAAGGGCTTACGCTGCTATTAAAGATTTTCAAAAACTTTTTATCTGCTTATGAGTGAATACTGTATTTATATTGAATGAATGTGTACTAATGCTTTATTTACTGCACTTAGTGTTTTACGCCATATCTGCCTGTGATATTAGTGCTTTGCACATGTCATCATTTCCATACGCTGAGACTCGATATATGTGAATGTATATTGTGTGGTCCCTCCACCTGGAGGCTTTCACGTCGGTGTTTGATTACTGGACTCGTCGGGACACTAATTCCATAAGGCTCAGGAAAGCCACCACCCAGATTCGCTCGAGTTGAAAGATCGGATTAACTTTCCATCGAGTAAATTGTGATGATCTGGGGACCTTCATGCCAAAAAGCCACGATAGTAGCCTAAAATAGGACAGCCTCATATAAACCAAATGTGGAGGGAAGTCTCTTCATACATTCCCATTTTAATTATTTATAATTTCATTTCTATGTCAATCTCAAGGTAATGGAAAATATAAAGGAGTATGTGAATGTCGACGTCGAGATTTTTATTTGTCGCTTTTCCTGTTCTTGTTCTTTGGTGTTCGCATGGTACGTAAGATTTGTTTGAAAAAATAAGTAAAAAAGGTCCGACATGTATATGTCGACGATTTGACTATAAGAGTCGCCAGTTGGTGTTTTTAACTAGTTGCACAAACGCAACCGAAAAAATGTTTTCACATTGACCCAGTGATGTGACACTGCTAAACGGGTCTGTGAAACCGAGATTCATTTGAGTTTTAGGGCTTGATTATAAGGAGGGAATGTGTTAGGCACCCCCCGACATCCGTGTTACCACGGTGACAACCACTTTTCAAGAAACTGTTATATGAATGTGTGTGTGTGTGTGGGTCAATGTGCTGTTATTTGAAAGTAGTGTTATAACTTGTTCACACCTATATACACAGGGTTTGAATTTATACAAAAATTCATTTTTAAACAAGATATAGAAATGAGGTTTTGTAAAAGAGGTTTTTTCAAACCATGTGCTCAATAGTAATTGAGGCCTTTGATACTTTCATCCTATTATTAAATGTTCGACTTGGTTGCTTTTATTTTCAAGATGTGAAGCATCTTCGAGAAAATAATATATAGCAGTGCCGACTCCTTATGGGCATGAAAGCCATCTAAGGAAATTCAAACACCGTGAATAATTTACAAGCTGCTTACAGCTGAAAATGTCCATCACGGGAACCAAATCTAGACTCAGTAAACTGAATCTGTGATCACATGATTCCTAGGCTCACATGATGTTGCAGTTTACATGAAAAACAATAAGCAATTATATATATATATATAAGTTGTAAATATATATATACAGACATGATCAACCACCACGAAGCACCTCCATGGGGGATCAGAAATATTAATATATAAAAGCGGTATATATATATATATATATATATATATATATATATATATATATAGAGAGAGAGAGAGAGAGAGAGAGAGAGAGACATGATCAACCACCACGAAGCACCTCCATGGAGGATCAAAAATGTAAATAAAGAAATAAATGCGATTAACCGCTACGAAGTAAACTCCAGGCGGGACTAATTGTAAATAAAGCAGTAAAAACGATCAACCGCCACTAAGTAAACTCCAGGCTGGACGAAATGTAAATAAAGCAGTAAAAGGCCACGAAGTAAACTCCAGGCCTGATAGAAGTGTAAATATATATATATATATATATATATATATATATAAGCGATAAACGCACAGGATATATATCGATCTTGGCTCGGTTTATCATTTTAGCAATTTGTTGCTATATATATATATATATATATATATATATATATATATATATATATAGAACAAATTTATATATATATATATATAAATAGTAAACGCTCCAGTATGTAAAATCTAGGCTCATCGAACAAAGTTCGACAAGTTCATATATATATATATATATATATATATATATATATATATAGTAAATAAACGCTCCGGACGTGAGTCCAGGCTCAATCGAGGAATAACTCGATAATGTTAGTCCAAACGCTCCGGACGTGAGTCTAGGCTCAATCGAGGAATAACTCGATAATGTTAGTCCATATATATATATATATATATATATATATATATATATATATATATACAAACAGAAATGAAAACCACGAACCAAAGTCCGGGCATACACACACAACATGACTCTCAATATGAAGAAGAGTGTGTGCAATGATGAAGAGAAAGGCTTTATAGTGTGTAAAAAGGCTTATAGTGGACTTCTAAAGAAGACTTCTATAACATTAAGTGGATGAACACTCGACTCCCGCCAGTAAAAATGTAGCTATATGTGAGTTCACAAGTATTTAAAATGAGAAAGCTCTCAATATAGGGTGTGTACAGAGTAAATTTGACAGGGCTTCCTCACCTTTTTTTTCTTGAATATGGTCACCCCAAGCTCTACATTTAAAGAGCTGGGAGCAGCAAGTGTACTTGCGGCAGCCACAAATGCACTTGCGGCTGCCCGGGATGCCCCGGGCTTCGTGGGTCCTGCCATCTCGAAGTACGTACACGCGTGAAATGTGATGTCCGCTCGAACTTGTAGAACTTCAATCCGAGCATCTGATTGAGGTGTATAAGACCTGTTTTAGACTGCTGTTGTTGAGAGCTACGCAGTGATATGGGATTAGAGGTTGTACGAAGTCAGGAAGATGGAACCATGTCCTATCTCTTTAAGCTTCAAATTCTATCCGGTGTTCTGTCTCGCGTAGTAGTCACTCGGGATTATTACTCCTTGGTTCTTGTGTGACATTATTGTGTAGAATGTATGTTGAGATGTTTGTTTATTGAGGAGATGGCACCATGTGGGGTTGAGGTGGCAATTTGACAATTTTTCCCTTCACCGGGGTTATCTCCGGTTTTGGCTGATAAAGCAGACGTTGCTCAGGGTTATCTCTGAGATTGGACTGCTACAAGTGTTGAATATCCTCAGGGTTGTCTCTGAGGTGTGCCTGTCCTTCCGAGGTTATCTCCAGGTTTGGGAATTAAATGCCTTGATGTGACTCCCGAGGTTGAAGCTGACTGCATGGGTTGAAATGAGCATCTCCGGGGTTATCTTTGGAACTACAACTGCATTCCTTGGGGTTATCTCCAAGGTTAACATGATCTTTCGCGGTGTTTTTTTAGGGACTGAGACTGAACATCTTGGGGTTATCTCCAAGACGAATTGGCTTTCTCTAGTGGAATTTTTGGTATTTGCACTACTTTCCTCGGGGTTATCACCGAGGTGGGGAAATGATACTCACAGTGTGTTTTTCGGGGTTAGAACTGAACATCCGTTGGTATTTCAAGGATTAAGCAAAGCTGTCTCCCAGAAGATTCAACACTTCCTGCAATGTTAGTAACAAGCATGCAAAAATATTTTGAGTATCTACAATGTACATGCATTCCTATTTCATATCAAGACCTATCATGCTATCTTGTCATCAAAACGACTGACATCCATTTTACAGGAGAACATTAAAATACTCCTAAACGGATACATTATATAGCATGCAACATTTCCTCATTTTCCCAAACTAAATTATATATTCTTTTTATAGGGAAACGATTGGTTCCGTTACCCGTTCAATGTCCAAACAGGTACTAAGCCCACTTCCAAACATGGCTACAAGTGCCCAACCTGAACCTACTCCTATTTCCTGAGATGAGTTCGAGGGACTAAGAAATCATATAGGAGAATTGGCTGTCTTTCTAAAATAACAAAGTAAAAACACTTGAGGCAAGACAATGCCTACGTAACTAGAGTCATTCACTCTAGGGGGGCAGTCAGGGTATTAACATAAAGATGGAAACCCAGATACCTAAACCTCATTCCAATAAAGGAACCAACAAATGCCTACGTTCCCTCTTTCGTGCCTCAGTCTATATGGAAAGGCTTCATATGCCTTCATATGAGCTAAATTGATGTCGTGCACACATGTTAGCCATGTCACCAAGGAGAGGGTTGTGCTGCTATATTCCATAATTCAAGGCTTGAAAATTGATGTCGGCCTAGTCATTCAGTAGTCAATTCTGCGAGCTGGACGAGGAGGTAAAATGGGAGGTTTACCCCATCCTTCTCTCATTTGTGCTTTATGTTCTAAATTTGGGGTCAAATGGAAGTCAGATGAGATGATTCAATCCCTAATTCTAGTGTTGGACCATAAACTGACCAGCGCCTGCCCCACCTACTTATGGTCCTTCCTCTGCAGCTCACCACGGTGTTGTTCCCGATGCCATCCAACATGAAATTGACAGTTGGTTCTATAATCTCGAATCCCAGAATGTCTGCCTGTCTGAACGTCAAAATGTGATCTACAAGTTTATAGTCGACGACTTCAGCGCCCAGAATGCTATGTATGCTCAGTTGTTCCCTGGAGTGGATCTTAGTCATTTCCCTACTGCTCTTGTTCTGCCTATGTTTCCCCTCATGGTTAAGAGATGAGTGAGGATGATGATGATGCGCCCGAGGAATAAGCTTGTTAGGGAAGTCCTCTGTTTTAAATTGCTATATTTGTCACATGAGGACATTGCTCATTATAAGTTTGGGGGTAGTAGTCTAGTTTTATTTGCATTTTTAGGTGTCATGTTTATAGTAGCTTGTGGATATTATGTTTTAGTTGGTAAACATGATGATTATGTTGCATTTAGGATTTCACATAATTCCAGCTGTTAAATAGTTTAAGTATATTAGGGGCCAATGATGAATCTGAAATTGCATAAACAAGTCTAGTAAGGATTGTTAAGCCTGTGATGTGATTTCTTAACATGATTTAAATCTTTATCTGTTTGAAACAAATATTATCATGATAGCACATGCTAAGAAACATCCATGTTGGCTGATTAAATATAAATGGATAGATAATGGATTTTCTAAAGGATAAATGCTAGATTGAATGAAAGAATAACAAGAATAGCTACTGATGGCTGAAGTTAGACATGAAATTAAGTTTGGGGGAAATATTTGGAGTATATAATTATAAAAAAAAATTAAAAATAAAGTTAAGTTTGGGGGGAAATATTTGTATAATACCCCCAAGTGCCTTCTCAGTCAGAGTTGAAAAATTTAGTGAACTTTTCACACCCATGTCCCCTTGGTAGTCACATCTAAAGCAAGAATTTCTACAGTTATGAGGCCTCTTCCAAACCATGGTGGGTTGAGGAAGAGACAATAGAAGAAGAAAAGCCCGTTGAATTTTCATGCCTCAATACAAAGATATATTCACAATACAACGGATGAAGCACCTAGTTATGTAATGAAACTGGGGACATCATGTACAGGAAATATGATAGGTTTCTTCAAGCCCAAGACTTTCATGGTGGGAAACCTACCAAAGCACGTAGCCGTTCTAATGGATGAAGGGTTCCAAACTTATTGTAGAGTAATTGGATAGTGGTGTCAAGAATAGATTCCAGCTAAAATACTATAAACCAAGCGCTTGATGGGAGGCACCCCATCAAATCTCTCTCTCTATCTCTATTTGTTTAATTCTCCATTATCTATACTCTATCACTTTCCTCCCTCTTTGTTAATTCTTTTTACTTTAATTAATTAGTTCATTGTTATTATAGTTAAATAAATTTTGTTGGAAAGCATTGGTTATAATTAAATAAAGTCTGATAGTTTTTTTTTTATCCTTTTTAGGGATAAGCAATTGGGCAGTAAAGTTAGAGGTCCAAAGGCTAGGTCACAGTAGTGAAAAACATGACAATGGGAATAATTAACAAGAACTAGGGTCAAGGCAACACAGCTACACCCTAGCATAAGCCAATACTAAGCCTTGCATTGCGCCCATTTGACAAGGCTATATAACATATATAAGCAATTGCGCCTCCTTTTTCCAAAATACATTCATAGCACAAATTGCCATGAAGCGTCAAATAAAGTTTTTTAAAACTAAATACATTACACGTTCTCATTTCATTCTCACCTTCGACCTCTCTTCTTTTCTCACTAAAAATTGAACCCTACACAATCCCACCTACTACTGCTCTTTTACTGAGTTCAATCATAGTGACAGCAATTAACCATCAGATTCATCTCACCACCACTCTCCCTCTCAACCAAACCCTAGTTCTTCATTCCTTTAGCCAATACCGAACACTTAGCATAGTCAAGGTGTTTGCAGTGGTGCACATAAGTTTTTTGATCAAAGGTCAGAGAGGTTTGTGGGTTTGCATTCGAGAATTCAGTAACAAAAAAGGGCATAATTGAATTGCTATTGAGTGCACTTCAGTGGATTGATACAGAGTGTGATAAAGAGATAGGGTTTGGGTTCATTGAAGGGTTAAGGGGAATCCAAGATAGAATTCTCTCATCAAATAGTACCTTCATCAACATCATGGCGCCCAAACGAATTTGAACCCCATCTCCCTCATCGATCAGTGACCATGAGAGCGAGGGGAATAACAGAGATGTGCTGGACACTTCCAGATTCGTGAACCTCTCTGCCCAGAACTACTATATAGATGTTATAGTGGGCAAATCGTTTGTACCAGAGAGGGGTTTTAGACATGGGAGAGAAGATGGAAGATTAAAGGAACAGATTATGGGGCATGGATGAATTTCAGTCGTGGCCAAATCGGTGGCTGCCCCAATAGCTATTGTAAGGGAATTCTACGCCAACGCTCGCGAGACTCAGAATGGTATCTCTTTTATGCAAGGAAGGTAAGTGCAGTACACCAAGCAAGCAATAAATAACATATTTCATGTGGACACAAAATGGTTTGAGACGAACTTAGAAAAGTTGGTGAAGGAACTGTGCAAGCTAGGCACAAAATGGACTACTAAATCTGGCACTGACAGAATGGTGCATTTCCCATAGACTTCGCTCACCCAATATGCCAAGGCATGGTATAGCTTCATATGTGCGAACATACTTCCAACCAGTCGATGTCGATGTCACGACTGATAGAGCTACATTGCAATATGGTATTCTGAAGATGAAAGAAATTAACATCGAACACATCAAAAATCAATTGATGTTGTGATATATGAGGGATAGTACTTCAGGGGGCATACCACACGCTTCTCTTATCACTAGATTGTGCTTGGTTATGGGGGTTGAGTGGGACACTAAAGCTCTACAAATACCGATGAGGAATATAGACCACATTTGGAATGGTGCAGAGTCTCACCCCCAAGGCTTGGGGTCCATCCATGTTGGGGAGGAGGATGGAGAAGACAATGAATAAGAAGAGGACACTGCTGCCCCTCATTCAGCTAGGCCACCTCCAGGTAGGCAGGACCGTGACATTCGTCGCCTCTAGAGAAGGATGGACACGATGCACACGAATTTCCAAGCTTTCACTGTCGAGTTCTCTGGAGTCCTATCAAATTCCTTTAGCCAGCTAGGAGCACAACTCCAGTTTCTGATGTAAGACCCCAGCTTTTATAAATAAAGATGAATTTTCTATAAATATTATTTTTGAATATTATGGAATAAATTTGATATAATGTTATAGTTGTGGGTAATATTTATAAATTTTGCAAAGTATGAAAGTGGTTATATTATATTCGATTGGTCAGGGAATATTCGGTTTAGCGAGGAATATTCGTATAACTACCAATCATTGGTGGACCCTAGCAAATGTAATTATTGTTGGATTGAGAAAACGACAAAAATATTTTATTGAAATAACGGCGGAAGTTTTACTGGTTGATACTTGTTGAACTACTCAAGAGTAAAAGTACAAGAATAATACGTGTGGTTGCATAGTAGACACCAGGTATTGATTATCGATGCTTATGTGAGAAGTCACTCAGTTTGATTCAATTATTGTCGATTAATAATATGAATTATTATAGCGATAATGACGTTTTGTTTTATTCAGATTATTAACGTAATAAAATGTAAACATCTTTTATATAAAATGTAATACTTTATTAAAGTTATTCTATAAATAAAATATATTATATTTTATTATGCATAGTGTTGCATAGTGTTTTTTGCATAGTGTTGCATAGTGTTTTTGCATAGTAAAATGTTTTTATATAAATAGAATATATTATATTTTATTTAAAAGATTTTGCTTTAAATATGTACCGTCCGATTAAAGTAAATCAATCAATCGTTCATGGATTAATTACTATGCATTCTATTTTCCTATAAATAAAGCTCATTCCTTCATTATTTTCTTACGAATTCACCAAACTCTGTAGAGAGAAACTATAGAGAGAAAGAAGAAAAGTAATCACTACTTCACTTTGCCAATATTCGGTTCTTCTAAGGTAGGGAATATTATTTGTTGTACCGTAAGGTGTTATTCTTTCTTATTCATGAAGAGAACTGTTGTTATTCCATTGCTTATTATTCTCATTGAATAACTCAGTGTACACGCTGATATACCTATACTTGGTGAAATCCTTATATTATTCCATTCTTATTTATTCTATTGGAATAACGTGTAAACGCGGAATCCCCTATACTTGGTGATCTTCTTCTGTTATGACATTCTTCTATTATTCTGTTGGAACATCCTGTCTGCATGTGTTTTACACTTTTACTTCCGGTTCCGCTTTTATTATTTTGTTGGAACATCCTCATGCATGTGTTTTACACCGACCGGGTTCCGCTTTTTATCATTCTCGCTGGAATATCCTATCCGCATGTTTTTACACCGGATCGGTTCCATCTTTATTATTTTGTTGGAACATCCTATCGGTGTTAATTTCACCTGACCTGGTTCCGTTATTTATTATTCTGTTGGAATAACCTGCATGTGTGGTCTATCGCATGCATGGTGATTTCTTTTGTTATTCCATTCTTTATTATACCCAGTTGGTTAAAATTTTGACTTTTATACTCCATGAAATTAGTAGAATATCCTTGATATTTGCGCTTCATCCAGTATCCTTTCATGGAAATATTCTTCTCAGTATTCTTGAATTTTACACTACAAAGCAAAGATCATGTTGATGATTTGATGTTATTAGTTCCCGAATAACTTAATTCTTGAAATTGTTTTATTGAATTCTTATATCATTGTCATCATCCTCATGTTTATATTTTTTTTAAAAGTCATCTGTGGCCTGTAGTGCATAGATGGACTTAGTATGATTATGACTGAGAGACTATTCGGTGTAATCATGACCGTAATGTTACAAATGATGTGGTAAAAATCCTCGATGGGTCAGTAGTGCATTGATGGATGATTGTTGGCATGATCATGACCATTAATGAATACACAACTATTCTTGCTCGTAGTGCATGAATAATTGTGGTCGTGATACTAAAGAATATCCTTGGCCGTAGTGCAGGGGTGATTCGATGATGTGGATTAGTTATTAAAGCGTAGTCTCAAATATAACAAATGATGAAATACCTTTTAAATCATAAAAGATAGTAGATTTTATTTTCTACTTGACTCTTTTAATGGATTGCTTGTTCCGCTGCAGTTAAACTTGATGTTTATTATATTTTATCAGTTTAACACTGTTGAAGGCTAATGATAATTTATTCTACATTATCTTAGTCGTAATATTTCTTACTGGGCTAGTTGAGCTCACCCTTTCTTTCACTGTTCTCTTGAGAAATGAGAACATAGTGGGACGAGTCGTGGGAACGGAGTAATGGTCCGGAGGATAGCATTAGTAGTCCTCACTATTCTCGTGAAATAGTGTGATAATAATTGTAATGAGGACTCCTTTTGAGTTTGTATAATATCTAGTAGACAATATTTGTATTCAAACTTACGGTTTTATGTCGATTATATTATACCCACGCTTATATTAGTAAGTTGTATTTAAATTCCATACCATGTATCCGACTACCCAAGATGGGTGATGTATACCTAATTTTGGGGTGTCACGGTTGGTATCGAGCTTAGGATATGATCCTGGCTAAGATGTGAGAATAGTACTAGGAGGGAGAGCAGGGAATACCTTCGCTAGTATGACCTACCTAAGTTTATGTGCTATTTTATTGGTCGGTCATAATATAGGGATAATTTGTTACATGTCAATTAACCTTTTGTTTTGTGGCAATATCTGAAAATGACATCTGAGAATGTTGAGAATAGCAATGGAGCACAGGCGATCGTTGATTCGCCACATATCAATAATCGTGGATAATGTGCATCGAAGGCGACAATCCTCATGTAAAAACAACAACATCGACCAAATGATGAATGATCAAATGTTCGAGGCTTTATGCAACAACAAAGTAGAGCGACTCCTCGCCCAAAACGTGGGTGGAAACACGGAAAACTCTCGGGCGGTCACCGCTAAATAATTTAAGGAGCCGGGACCACCGGAGTTTAAGGGAGAGCCAAAACCACTTCAAGCGGAAGCATGGATAAAGCAGATTACCAAGATATTTGATGTCTTGGGATGCTCGAGGAGCAAAAGGTTCCCTTTGCGCCTTTATGTTACGGCGGAGAGGCGATTCATGGTGGGAATCGGTAGAAACGTACTCAACTTTCTTTGATCAAGATATGTTGGGAGAAGTTCCAGAGTCGTTCAATGACAAATACTTTCTGAAAGTATTCGCCATACATGAAGGAGGTGGAGTTTGTCAAGTTAGAACAAAACAATATGACCGTAATCGCAATATGAGGCAAAATTTGCGAGTTATCACGGTTTACGTCCCCACTTGGTGGATAATGAAGAAAGAATGGCGCGAATGTTTTAAGAGGTTTGAAGTCGAGATACGTCCAACATCTTATTTCTCATAAACCGTGGTTTGTATTCGAGATGTTGTAAATAGGGCTCTGTTAGTGGAGCGCGATAAAGAGTCAACGAACTAAAAGAGAGAGCAAATGCAAAAATTATAATACCAATGAGAGTAGTCATCGAAGCGGTGACAACAAGCGTCAGAGGAATCAATAAAAGCCAGATATGGTAACCACTTGGTGGTAATCGTACAAAAAACAATAAGAATGGAAATTTCAAGAAACGGAGATTCAACAATGATGGAAAGACGCCGTCGACCAAAGACCCGTTGTTAAGGAAGGAGAAAGACCACCTATCATATGCTTCAAATGCGAGGAGAGGGACACATCATCAAATGCGTCATGCCATCCAAAGCATGTTATAATTGTGGAAGAGAAGGTCACTTAGCTCGATTTTGTTGCCATCAAGACAAATTCAACTAGGATAGAGGCACCAAAGGTAGTCCCTGCAAAAAGTCAAAACCTAGAGTCTGCAAGGGAGAGCGTTTGTTGTGACCTCCCAGAGAGCAAGGAACCCGAATGAGGTCATCACGGGTAAGCTTATCATAGACTCTAATGAAGTCTATACTTTATTTGATACCGGTTTCTACCCATTCTTTTATTTCTCCTACTTGCGCCATCGATTAAATTTGACTCGGAGAAATTAGACTTTGACTTATCTCATGGAAACTCCATTGGGAGAAACCTTCATTACATCCACTGCTTTATAAGTCTTGTTTGGTTCAAATCGGTACCCTTACATTAACTGTCGATCCTATTTCATTAAAAATACTTGCATTTGACGTGATTCTAGGGATTGATTGGTTAACTACTTATCATGCAAAAATTGATTGTTTTCGTAAGGTTGTTAGCTTTCATATTCCTAATCAACCTATTATGAGAATTCAAATGACCAAACCATTAAAATCAATCACGGTCCATCTCAAGCCATAAAGCTATTCGCTTATTGAAAAATGGATGTCAAGCTTTCTTAGCTCATGTCACGATTTAAACAAAAATACGCCGCTTTTGAACGATATTTCTATTGTTAATAAATTTCCCGACGATTCCCCAAGAACTTCCCGCCTACCCCAGAGCGTGAAATTGAATTTTGTATCGACCTTGAACCCGGTACAAAACCCTATTTCCAAAGCCCCATATCGAATGGCTCTATTGAACTTCGTGAGTTAAAGACCCAACTACTGAGAATTGTTAGACATTGGCTTTATTCGGTCTAAGTACTTCTCCTTGGGGTGCTCCTGTTCTATTCGTGAGGAAGAAAGATGGGAGTATGTGACTTTGTATTGATTATCGGGAGTTGAATCATGTCACCATCAAAAATAGGTATCCATTTCCACGTATTGATGACCTGTTTGACCAGTTGCAAGGAGCCAAATTCTTTTCAAAGATTGATCATCGCTCGGATATCACCAATTGAAGATTAGAACCACCGACATTCCAAAGACGGCTTTTCAGAACTCCAGATGCGGCATTATGAATTCCTAGTTATGTCCTTTGGATTGACTAATGCTCCTCGCCGCCTTCATGGATATGATGAACCAAGTATTCAAGGAATATTTAGATCACTTTGTGGTCGTCTTTATTGATGACATCCTTATTTATTCCAAAAGCCGTGAAGATCATGAGCAACACTTGAGGTCGACAATCCAAAAGCTTCGTGAATATAAGCTTTATGCCAAGTTGAAGAAATGCGAGTTACGGCAAGAAGTAGCATTCCTTGGGCACGCGGTATCAAGTCATGGAATATTTGTTGACCCAAAGAAAGATTGAAGCTATTCAAAGTCGGGAACAACCTAAATCGATGAACCAAGCACGTAGCTTTCTCGCTTTAGCCGGTTATTATCGGAGATTCGTGGAAGGATTTTCTCGAATCGCTACTCCATCGACTCAAATTTGACTCGAAAAGATACAAAGTTCGGTTGGAGCGAAGAATGTGAGAAGAGTTTTCAAGAACTCAAGAGGAGACTTATTTCAAGACTGCTCGACAATACCATCCGCTCGGAGGGATTTGTCATCTGATGATGCTTGAGCAAAGGGTTGGGATGTGTTCTCATGCAACATGGAAAAGTTATAGCTTTATGCCTCGCGACAACTCAAAGAATATGAGAGGAATTATCCTACTCATGATCCGGAGTTAGCATTTATTGTCTTTGCACTTAAAATTTGGAGGCATTACTTGTATGGGAGAAAGTGGAAATCTTTACGGATCATAAAAGCCTCAAATATTTCTTCACTCAAAGGAACTCAACATCACGACAACGACGTTGGCTTGAATCATTGAAAGATTATGATCATACCATCCAATACCATCCTGGAAAAGCGAACGTGGTAGTAGACGATTGAAAGTAGAAGATCATATGCAAGCACGAGTGCGTTATTGTTAACGCAAAGGCCCATTTGTGTGACTTGCAAAGGATGGAGATAGAGTTAAAGACTCTGGGGACGATGTGATGATAGCGAATATACGAGTAGAACCGACTTTAATAGATAAAGTTAAAGTCGCTCAAGCTACGCACTGGAGGCGATGCGTATAAGGAAGAAAGTGCAAGAGGGTGCTATCTTGCCGAAGCAAGAATCGATGAAGAAGGGATACTTGAGTCAACTCCGCACTTTGTGTTCCTAACGACCACGATTTAAAGTATAATATCATGATGGAGGCGCACAACACACCATTTGCAATCCATCTCAGGTGTACCAAAATGTATCATGATATTCGGCCATACATTTTAGTGGAGAAATATGAAAGAGAGATAGCACTTTGTTATCTCAAGGTGTCTAACTTGTCAACGAAGTTAAAGCGGAGCATCAAGTACCAAAAGGTCCATTGCAACCACTTGAGATTCCGTAATGGAAGTGGGAGCACATTACCATGGATTTCGTTCTCGGCCTTCCTAAGGTTTCTCAAGGCATTGATGCGATTTGGGTCATTGTTGATAGATTGACCAAGTTTGCTCATTTCTTACCGATCGAGAAACTTATACACTTGAACGTCTTGCTCGTATGTACATAAACGAGATTGTAAGATCGCATGGTATGCCAAGATCCATAGTTTCGATCGAGACCCAAGATTCACTTCACGATTTTGGGTTAGTTTGCAAAAAGCTATGGGCACGAGACTTACGATTTAGCTCTCGGCGATATCATCTTCTTGAACGGACGGACAATGGAGAGGACTATTCAAATTCTTGAAGATCTATTAAGACTCGTGTGTCCTTGATTTCAAGGGAAGTTGGGACAAGTTCTTACCATTGGTGGAGTTTTCCTACAACAACAATTATCGTTTAGTATTGGCATGGCTCCATTCGGCGTTGTATGGAAGAAAGTGTCGTTTCCAAAGTATGTTGGGATGAGGTGGGTGAAGCAACGTTGTTGGGACCGGAGTTGGTACGTATGACTTCGGAAAAGATTCAAACGATCCGACAACGTATAAAAACCTCACAAAATTGACAAAAGAGTTATGCTGATCTTCATCGAAAGGACGTGGAATTCGATATAGGAGATCATGTGTTGTTAAGAGTTGCTCCATGGAAAACTTAATCCTCAATTCATCGGTCCATTTTTAATCCTCGATCGAGTAGGAACTGTGGCCTATAGACTCGCTTTTATGTGCAAATATGTCTCGTGTTCATAACGTTTTTCACATATCCATGTTACGTAAATATGTGAAAGACCCGAACCATATTATTGAGTTAGAACCGGACGAAAGAGCGGAAGATTTGACGTATGAAGAGGTTCCTGTTCAAATTTTGGATAAGAAGGAACATATTCTACGCTCCAAGGTTATACCTCAAGTCAAAGTTTTGTGGAGGAACCACGATGTTGAGGAAATGACTTGGGAGTTAGAATCAAATGAAGTCAAGGTATCCTTACCTCTTCGACATACCGTATCGTACCCTAATTTCGAGGGCTAAATTTCATAAGAAGGGAGGTTGTAAGACCCGACTTTTATAAATAAAGATGAATTTTCTATAAATATTATTTTTGAATATTATGGAATAAATTTGATATAATGTTATAGTTGTGGGTAATATTTATAAATTTTACAAAGTATGCAAGTGGTTATATTATATTCGATTGGTCGTGAATATTCGGTTTAGCAGGGAATATTCGCATAAGGGCTCAATCATTGGTGGACCCCATAATGTAATTATTGTCGGATTGAGAAAACGACAAAAATATTTTATTGAACTAATCTACCAAGTTTTACCGTTGATCTTTGTTGAACTACTCGGTAGTAAAAATACGATGAATACGTGGTTGCATAGTAGCACACCAGTATTGATTATCGATGCTTATGTGAGAAGTCACCACAGTTTGATTCAATTATTGTCAATTAATAATATGAATTATTATAATGATAATGACGCTTTTGTTTTATTCGTATTATTAACGTAATAAAATGCGAAACATCTTTTTATAAAAATGTAATACTTTATTAAAGTTATTCTATAAATAAAATATATTATATTTTATTATGCATAGTGTTGCATAGTGTTTTGCATAGTGTTGCATAGTGTTTGCATAGTAAAATGTTTTTATATAAATAGAATATATTATATTTTATTTAAAAGATTTTGCTTTAAATATAGACCGTCAGATTAAAGTAAATCAATCTAGACCGTTCATAGATTAATTACTATGCATTCTATTTTCCTATAAATAGAAGCTCATTCCTTCATTATTTTCTTACGAATTCACTGAAACTCTAGAGAGAGAAACTATAGAGAGAAAGAAGAAAAGTAATCTGCTACTTCAATTTGCCAATATTCAGTTCTTCTAAGGTAGGGAATATTATTTGTTGTACCCGTAAGGGGTGTTATTCTTTCTTATTCATGAAGAGAACTGTTGTTAATCCATTGCTTATTATTCTGCTGGAATAACCTGTATACGTGGTATACCCTATACTTGGTGAAATCCTTATATTATTCCATTCTTATTTATTCTATTGAATAACTCAGATACGTAATCCCCTATACTTGGTGATCTTCTTACATTATGACATTCTTCTATTATTCTCGTTGGAACATCCTGCTCGTGTGTTTTACACCTAACTGGTTTCGCTCTTTTTATTATTCTCGTTGGAACATCCTCGCTCGCAGTGTTTTACACCGGACTGGTTCCGCTTTTATCATTCTCTGGAATATCCTATCATGTGTTTTACACCGGATCTAGTTCCATCTTTATTATTCTGGTTGGAACATCCTCGCTTGGTGTGAATTTCACCGACCGGTTCCGTTATTTATTATTCTGTTGGAATAACCTGCATGTGTGGTCTATCGCATGCATGGTGATTTCTTTTGTTATTCCATTCTTTATTATACCCAGTTGGTTAAAACTATGACTTCTATACTCCATGAAATTAGTAGAATATCCTTGATATTTGCGCTTCATCCAGTATCCTTTCATGGAAATATTCTTCTCAGTATTCTTGAATTTTACTCTACAAAGCAGTATCATGTTGACAGTTTGGATGTTATTAGTTCCTGAATAACTTAATTCTTGAACTTGTTTTATTGAATTCTTATATCATTGTCATCATCCTCATGTTTATATTTTTTTAAAAAGTCATCTGTGGCCTGTAGTGCATAGATGGACTTGGTATGATTATGACTAGAGACTATTCTATGTAATCATAACCGTCTCACAAAATGATGTGGTAAAAATCCTCAAAGGGCAGTAGTGCATTGATGGATGCCGATTGTTGGCATGATCATGACCATTAATGAATACACAACTATTCTTGGCCCGTAGTGCATGAATAATTGTGGTCGTGATACTAAAGAATATCCTCGGCCAGTAGTCTTTGGGGTGATTCGATGATGTGGATTATTTATTAAAGTTTGAGTCTCGGCTATAACGATGATGAAAAACCTTTTAAATCATAAAAGATAGTAGATTTTATTTTCTACTTGACTCTTTTAATGGATTGCTTGTTCACCGCAGCTTAAACTTGATGTTTATTATATTTTATCGGTTTAACATCTTTGTTGAAGGCTAATGATAATTTATTCTCGCATTATCTTAGTCATAATATTTCTTCTTTGGCTAGTTGAGCTCACCTTTTCTTTCACCGTTCTCTTCGGAAATGAGAACATAGTTTGACTCGAGTCGGGGAACGGAGTAATGGTCCGTGAGGATAGCATTGGTAGTCCTCACTATTCGTGAAATAGTGTGATAATAATTGTAATGAGGACTCCTTTTGAGTTTGTATAATATCTAGTAGACAATATTTGTATTCAAACTTACGCTTTATGTCGTATTGTACACTTACGCTTATATTAGTAAGTTGTATTTAAATTCTGTACCATGTATCTGACTACCCAAGATGGGTGATGTATACCTAATTTTGGGGGTGTCACATCTGACATATGGGAAAACTACTCCTTATCCACCTCTAAACACTCCACCTGAGCAAGAGGATGATGATGATGATGGGGACAGCTAGGGGAGTTTCCTTATACCTATAATCCCCAATGAGAACATTGTAGTTTTTGAGTTTGGGGGTATTAGGTTTATTTGTTGTATTTAGTATAATTCTTATCATGTTGCATTTTGCTTTGTTTTAGTTGATGGTGTTAGGAATTGTTGCATTCTATTTTGTTAATTGTGTTAGGAAATGATACATTTTATAATTGAATGAATCCAGTTGTTAGTTGATTTATTATTTAGTTGGCCTATGAAGAAAATAAAATTACTCGATTGTTGAACTTACTTGAGACTTAAGCTCGGTTGTGATGTTATATCATAATATAAATCCTTATCTGTCTGATACTAATATAACTGATTAGCACTCTTGAGTAACCATTATGATGTGCTTAGTTTAAATTTTCACATACTTGTCTTCTGGTGGGAATTTTGTGTTTTAATGAAAGAGTGTCAGTACTAAGGTAGGTAATAGCTAGGACTGTAAAAAGATTAAGTTTGGGGGAATTCAGTGGTATGGATGCCCCTCTAAAAAAAGAGAATAAATAAACACCGTGGCTAGTCTTGTTTCGGGGCCTTTGTTACTTGAGCAAGTACGCCCGAGGGGATTATCTTTACACCTAGCGCCCTAAGGTCTTTATGGTATGGGAGTCATTGGTCGAAAGCTCGCTAAGGGGTAGTACTGTTAGCCTAATGGAATGAGACATTGCACAGTCATGGAAAAAAATCAATAAACACCGCATTAAAGTGCGAAAATCACCCTCATGAGTAAATAAGGCATAAATCTCCCGGTTGACTCTTAACTTAAGTAATGCATGGTCTTGGTTAGAACTTGTTTGATTTACTATTTATCTTGAGTTAAAACTTATCTTTCCCCAAAAAAGCATAGTATGTGAAAAATTTGTTCAATAACATGTTTAGTGGTTGTTTCACATTCACACACTATATCTGTAGTGACATATTTGGATTTGCAGAGTGTTATGCTTTATGACCTTATCTTGGGTAGCTATTTTGTTTGACTATCTTGTAGTTTTTCTAAGGCATTGCAATTGAGTTTCATTTTTGGCTAACTATTGGAATCATTTTCATGATAGTGTAGGTTGCATACATGGTAGTTTCTACATTGCATTTTGGTTTGGTTTTATTTTGGTTGCTTGAGGCCAAGCAACGGTCTAAGTTTGGGGGTAATTGATAAGTGCTTTGATAACCACTTATTTAGATATTAACTGACGTAATTTGTTGCTTAAACTCATTTTATTGTATAGCTTTTTATTCTTTTGTGCCTTCTTTTGTAGATGCATTAATGGGAACTCTCTTAGTGAAATTGGAGCTAAGCATATGGCCTTGATGATGGAATTAAGAATTGGAGTGAAATGCCAAGAGCTTACACACATCATGTAATGCCCCATAAAATCAAATCTTTGTAAATACTTTTAATAATGAATAAAATAATATTATTTATTATTATTACGTGTTGATAAGATGAATGTCATTTTATAACCTAGGAACGTCGAAACGTCAGAACGTCGTAGTATTTTAACTACGTGAATGAATTAAAGTGTTTGAATTTCTAAGACGAAAATAAAAGCTTTCCGAGAAATTTTCTGAAAAACACTATTCATCGATTTCTGCTCGGGAATTATTTTTGAACTTCCGAGAAATATGTAACATTATAATATCAAGGTGAGATTTATTATGTAATAATAATCCAAGTATGGAAAACGTAATATTTTGCATGCGGACTTAATTAGAGAACGTTAGGAATATTCAGTCTTAAGAAGAAAAAGTATTAATCGTATGATGCATAGACATTATGTGAGGTATTGAATGCAAGTATGATACGACATATTATACAATTAAGTATGGAGAATGGAATAACGTATATTACGAATTAGTATATGAGCTAGCATACGAGAATTATACATATAGTATATATGTCAAGGTTCTTAATTAAATGGAATGGACTTGTAGGATTATAAGCATATTGGTAGAAGTCCAACATGAAGTGATATGCAAGCCCAAGTGTTTGTTAATCAAGAGTCCAAACTAATGTAATGAAAGCCCAATAAGAATTAGCTAGATAAATTAAGCAAGCCCAATTGGTTAGCCATGATCCATGGGGAAAACAAAGAGTGAATGTGGGTTAGACTTGGTGGGCAAGAACTTTATGTGATGATCAAGTGTTGTGTGAGCAAGAAAAAGGAGTGGCTAGAAAATTTACTTAGTTGTAAAGTAAGGAATAGTAAGGAGGTTAGTTAAGGAGGTGGAGGGCCTAAATGACTCTTATACCCTCACTTTGCCAAGCCTATAAATAGGAGAGGTTGTTAGTCATTTTTCATTGTTCAACTTTCATCCGATACAAATTAAAAGTGTTAGAGAGAAAAAGCACTTTATAAGCCAAAACATCTATTGCTAGATTTTCAAAGGGAAGAGAAGTACTAGTCTTCAAGGGTAAGACTCTAGTCTAATATATCTTTTATCTTTATCATTGTAGGGTGATAAGAGAAGTGTGATTGTATGCTAAGAATATATAAGAAGTAATTAACGAATGAACTTAAGTCGAATAAGTTGTGAATAAGCAACTTGAACCTAAACTAGTTGATAAATTTATGAAGAACTTGTCATATGATTGTCATATAATGTTAGTATGTTCAATATGGTATGAGAGCATTGAGTAAAGGACTTAAGTCCATATTAAGTCGTAAGAAATGGAATTCTTAGTTTATAAGTTGATTAAGTCATTAACTTATGAGAATAAGTCAAAACATACTTTGATAATAAGTTGGTGTAATAAGTAACTTAAGATGTTGGTATGATTGTTAAAATCCATTTAGAATGATAATCAAATCATCAGTAATGAGGTTTTGCCGGAATTCACACGATTGGATGATAATCGTCAAATTCGTGAAATTCTCGAAATCGAAGTCATATTTTGGGTTTGAACTCAGAAACGTTGGTTTTTGATGGAGACAAGTCATATTTGGCATTATAGAGTAGTGGACTAGAAAATGACCGAATTCCGACTTAGAATGAAGAAACGAGCGTTGAATGTTCACGAACGTTTATCGTTTTCGTTAAAAATGAACTAATAGGTGAAATTTTAGCAAACGAAGTCAAATAGATAAAATTCTTGCATGAACGCATAGAGTATATAATTTGTGAACCATAGGTTCTTGAACGAGCTAATTCGGACTTATAACAAAGAAGTTATGCATCTGGGAGTTTCACAAAAATTTCAAAAGTCAGAATTTTTGAGGCCTGAGAGTTGAGCCACAGGCCAAACCCAAGGCCAAAAGATGGCGCCGCAACTCCTATTACACGTTGTTCGAACCTCATCGAACTTTTTGCACAAAGCAATGCCGAGTTTAGTCTGTACTCAATGCTAACTCACGCCGTAGCACGGCTTAAAGAATAAAGGTTGGCGCCGCAGCGTCAACCCTAGGATTTGGACAGTGATGAAGGTTTACAAGTATAGCATGAACAGTAACTCAGTAATGATAAACTAAGGAACTTAATAAGGTATTGTTAAACCTTATTTATGTTATCTAAAGGTTGAAGATAAGTAATCAATCATGAACGTAATGAAATAATGTAACGAAAAGCCGGAACCAATAATAATAAATCTAAGTCGTGATTAGGTTTAGACGAAGGGTAAGATATAGTAGTATACATACTTGATTATATATGACCTAATGTGGTACGTTATATGATCATGTATTATAGAAACTTAGAGGCTTAAAGTGTACGTGTGATAAACAGTAAGTTGACGCTAAAGGAAAGTATTTTAACCCTTGCTCCAGTTCAGTCTGGACAAGCTTTGAAATTAATGTACCCTTTCACATGAAGTCTTGTATGATGAAGTCAAAGCCAATTCTTTTGGCTAGACTTATATTATGTTTTTATCAAGCATGGTTAATGTTTACCGAGTTATATTGCTGTGGTTTTCAAATGAAGACTGAGTATACTAAAATGTTTTTGTCGTTTAACGACAGGCACGTGAGGTTGCCACAACTTAAATGTATACACGTTTAATGAATGTACTGTTGATCAACATAGAGTACTATAGGCTGATCACCTAGATGTGCTCGTAAGTAATGTTGGACTTACGGACTTAGTGTTGGGATGTCCTTTTCAAAAGAACTTATGAAATGCTCAAGGTCTTTGACCGGAATTGATGTTTTACTGAATATTGTGGTTGTAAAACGTTTTGAATGAAAAGAACTGCTATTTTGAATTATCGATGGTACTTCGTAACTATTGTTCAGTTATTGAAGATATACGAGTTCTGTGTTTCAAGCATATTGTTTATTAGAATTATAGTACTTGCTGAGCTAGTCATGCTCACTCTTGCTTGAACCATATGAACACAGCTAAGATCGAGCGGACTGAAGGCACCGACAAGGATAAGGGCAAGGCGAAGACGAACCCTTAGATTACTTATGTAAAAGTATAGGTGAATATTTGTAATATATTGAATATTATGACAAGAACGAATGTATGGGTTATAAAGAACTTGAGGAAATGTAATATTATTTTGAATATATAGAAGATATATTCTTTCTTTTGAGACTTTTCAATTGAATGTATATGAGAATGGTAGTACCGTGTAGCCATCTGTCGGGTTGAAAGATACCTAGATTTGGGGCGCCACACATCGGATGCTCGCAAAGAAGACATGTCGTGGTCACCGCATTACAGCAAGCAATTGCACTGCAGATATAACTCGCCAAAAATCCACACAACAGAAATGCGCCCACTTCAAAGGCAATTATAGTGCAGCTGCGCCTGTCTAAATTCTGCAGTTGATTTTTTAATTGAGCTGTCCAATAGGATATTTCTTGGAGAAGGGGATTGCGACTGAGAGTCTGATATAATAAGACTTATTTTCAGTATATAGGGGAGATTCTACCCCTTGGAAGGATTAATTAGCTATTGTTACTTTCTTTGTTTACTTTTAATAATAGATTAGAGTAGATTAGTGTAGTTACTTTCTAGATTTGATTAGATCTGAAGACTTGAAGCAATTGGAAAGCATTAAAGATTCCATCTTGGAGCAGGAACAGATTTGCACTTTAATTCTTTACCCTTATCCTCTCTTTGATTCCTGTTTGTAATCTTATGATGTTTATTCAATATGTGATTTGATGATAGATTTGATTCAGCAATGATTGAAACTCTATTCTAGGATTGCAATGGATTCTATTGATTAGTTTATTTTGATATATTTCATTGTTAGTCTTATTGATATCGATGGGATTTTCTATTAAGATTTGTGCTTATTTGCTTAGTTGATTGGCCATCAATTACTGTGATAATCCATATGAACTTGAGAGACGAAGTATGGGTTTAGATATGATCTTATTAGCTTGTGATTATATGTTCAACATTGTGATGGGATGTATGATTTGTGCTTAGGATTGACATATACCGAAGCACCACTCGTAGACAATTGAAAACTTGGGCTAAAACCCTAATTATTTTTAAATGACATAGACATATAGTTGTTTAGGTAATGTGGGTGTTCATACGTATTCTATCAATTGTGGATTATATATGATATGGGTATGGTATATTGAGAGATTGCTATACTTTACTTTCGTGTTCTCGACTAACAATCTAGTACAATTAATTTGGCTTAACATGAAGTGTGTTGATTTAAATGAGTTAATAGATAAAATTATGATCTCAGGTCTTCATTATCTAGTCTCACTCTAGGAATAGTTAGGTTTATTTAATTTCATAATTTAAATTTATAGAAAGCAAATCAATTATTTAAATAAGACTGAAATGGTTACGGGTTAGTGCTTGGTGAAATTTATTAGTTAATTCTTCGTGAGAACGATACTTTACTTAATCTTTATTACTTGTTGACCGTGTATACTTGCACACATATATTGATCGGTAAAACGACCAACATGGTGCTGCAAGGACAAACTAAGAGAGGCAATCAAAACTTGTCCATTCAAAGGAGAAATTATTCCCCTTTTTAAGCATAATCCTCAAACCCTCCATTGGCAAAAAGTGGAGAAGTCAGATGTCCAAGAGTGTTCACAACCTTAAGGGACTCATTGGAAATTATCTTCAAGCTTCTGACAGCATAGAAGAAAATTATCCAGCTCCTTCCACCAGCCAATCCAAGTGGAAAGAATTTCCATACAAGCAAGAAACATGATTACAATTCTGGAGCTCGAAGTCACGACACCCAAGATTGTTAGGCCCTCAAGCACAAGATCCATGATTTGATAGACAGTGGTGAGATCGTCGTGACAAAGCCAGAACAACCACATGTGCAAGGTAACCCTCTCCCTCAACACTAGGAAGAGAATATCAATATGATCAACAGAGGGAGTGGAGAAAGTTCTAATTACCTCAGTTATGTGGGTGGTTCTCACCAAACTAGCAAAGATAATTCCGATAAGTGGGATTATTCAGAATTCCAATTTATGATAGAACGCGAAATGAAGTCTATCAGTGAACGGGTTAATCAACTGGTAGAACTGGTGATACATCAGCACCAAGTCACACAACAATTGCTTGATTAGGAGCATGCAAGTCTCCTCTCCCTTATCATAAAAAATCAACAACAATTTTAAGAGAATGAAACCTTGGAGGAAAAACCGATGGAAGTTCACCCATTTTGGTCAACCGATGGAAAAAATCTTACAGATGATGTTTAATGAAGGGAAAATCACAGCACTGCTACCTCCAATCAATCCACGTTCAAAGAGTTTGATGTGACGCCCTCGAAATAGGTCCACACAACCCATTTTGAGTCACCAAATACATGGTACAGAAACTAAATACAAACTTCATTAATACAACTGTCGTACAAAATATGACAACACATACGCTATGAGTTTGAATATAAATATTGTCTCGTAGACACTATCCAAACTCAAATAAAGTCCTCATTACAATTATTGTTACATTATTTTACAAAATAATGAGGATTACGAAAATAACCATCTTGGACCACTAATCCACTCCCCGACTATTCCCAGCTACATTCTCGCCTCCTTAGAAGAACAATGGAACCAAAAGGAAAAGGGTGAGCTCAACTAGCCCAGTAAAGAATATTATTACTAAGATAATGTAGAACAAATTATTCGTAGTCCTCAACAGGAAAAAATATGATAAAATATAATAGACAACAAGTTTTAGAATAACAACTATAGCGGTAACAACAATCCATTAGAAGAGTCAAGTAGAGCATGATGTTACTATCTTCTATGATTTAAAATTTCATTATCAATATTTTACCCTTGTAATACCAATCAATAATTATTTCTAGTCAACGAATTATCTATGCACTACTATTGGGTAAAATCTAATTACGCACAATCACACAATTATATGTGGTCAACAAGTAATAAAGTGAAAGTAGAGTATCGTTCCCACGAGGAATTGTTATACAAATTACCAAATACTAACTCTTAACCAAACTAATTTTATTTAAATAATCAATTTAATATTTAAATTTAAATTATTTAATTAAACTAATTATAATTACCACTAATTAAAAATTAGATTATGGAGATTTAAGATCACAACTTCACTTATTGCTTTATTTAAATTAATACACTTCTTATTAATTAAGCTCACTATTTTGAATTGTTAATCAAGAACACATAAGTAGATATGACCATCTCTCAATGCATCATACTCAAATCAACTTATCCATAAATGATAGAATTAAGAATAACACCCTAATTAACTAATTCACTATATCTCTATGTGAATAGCAATTAAAGATGATTTTAAGCACAAGTTTTTTTTTCAGATTATATGAGATGTGTAGGTATACCTCTATCCTATATATAAATTATGAACTCCAACACCATACATAAAACACAATCACATGCTATTATGATCAGATCTGAATCTATAATTCATCTCTCGAATTCATATAGATTATCACGGTAATTGTTAGCTAAGCAATTAAGTAATAAACACAAACCATAATATATAATCCAAGAATAATCACAATAATTAATAGAGAAATATACTAAAAATAAACTATGCAATAAGTTCCGTTGTAATCTTAAACAAAAGATTTAGTTCATGATTAATGAATTAAAACTAAGAATCCACAATTGAATGAACATTAAAAGACCAAAATAAGAGTAGAGTGAAGAATAAATTTGTTGTCAGTAAATCTTCAACTTCCTCAAGCTCCTGCTCTTGATCTTCAATGGTCTCCAAGTTGCTCCAATCTCCAAAACTAATAAGAACTAGGGTTTTGTTCTAATATACTCTAATTTAATCTAATCGAATCCTCCTCCTTTAACCCTGCAGATTCTCCTAATTTTTTATGCCTCTTCATATGTCTTTTAATCCTTCTTGAAGTCCTTGATCAATCAGCTCGAACCAATACTTTTTGAACTCAAATTCTGGAAACTCCTTTTTCTTCCTCAGACTTCACCCAATTGGGGTTTCCTTTGCAAATGTGTCACCGGGGGTATATTCTGAAAACAAATTCTTGCCTTTTAATGCCAAGTCTTACCGTAATGCTGCCATTATTCCACCATGCCACATAATGCAATCCTAAACACAAAACAAACACAAAACAAGTAAAAATGAACATAAATATATAGAATCAACACCATTTAAGTCTGAATTACACAACAAGAAATCACACAAAAAATGACGCTAAAATTTGTCACATAAAATTCATTTTTCGTCACTAAAACAATTGGTGACGAATGTTAATCGTCACAGAGACCGTCACCGTATGAGCGTGGTTTTAGGTTTATTTGACAATATTTGATATCGTCACTAAATGTCTTAACTTATGGTGACGATCTACACCATTGTCACTATAATTAATTACTTTTAGTGACGTTAATAGCGTCACTATTTGAATAAAACTTCCGTCACTGTATATTATGTTTCGTCATCAAAACTTAGTGCATTAAATGACGAAAATCATTTTTCATCATTAAATGATATTATTTTAGTGACGAAAATATGTTACTCTATTTAAATCATCTAATTTTAATGACAACAATAAATGATGACAGAACAATTAGAAGCCGATTCGTAGGTATAAAACTCACACATCAACTATGGGCCAAAGATAATTGTTTGTATCACCAGTGGTCATGATTATGCCAAACACTTGTCCATCTATGCACTACGGGCCAAAGAGGACTTTCACCACAAACCTTATCTATAACATTAAAGGTTATGATTATACTAATACACACGTCCTGGTCATAATCATACCTATCAACAGTCTATCTTTGCACTACGGGCCAAAAATGACTTTCAACACAATATAAGCATAAAGATGATGACAATCATATAAAGATTCAATCAAGTGAGATAAAAGATAAATATTAGAGATTCTAATTCAATTTATCCAGAGTTTAAAAATATCCAAATTGTTAACATGATAACTATTTCTAAAGTAAAATTCAAGAATGATATTCATGTATCAAAAATAATTTGGACAGAAAAGAAAATTAAATTTTGTTGTGAACAGTACTCGTGAATAGTATCGTATTAATAGTACAATATGAATAGTACCCCAACATAAAAAGATCAAAATTTAATAAAAATATTCAGACCAATATTCCATTGAAATGATATTAGATGAAGCACAAAACTTACGGAATTTTTAATCATTTCAAGAATTATAGAAGCAATACTTATGATAGTAAGTTTAAATTTCTGAATATAAAATGAAATAATATGGAGTATAAAAGAAAATGATATTTCTTACGAGTATTGAAATAATATAATATCCTTTACCGTAGTAAAAACTAGATTTGACTGGAATATCAAATATTATTCTGAGAAAATCTTGCACAAAAATCTACACTTAAAGTATTATTATACTCAAGAGAAATACTCACAATACTATAGAATAAGAATTTTTGATAGTGAAGGTGTGTTTAGTAAGGAGGGTTACCCCCAATTGTAGTGCAACGGATGGAGAAAAGTTAAGTAGGTTTGCCTAACTTTCAATTTCTTCTCTGCCTAACCTCTCACTTTCAACAGTTGGGGCCCACAATTTAGAGAAAAATGCTTTGCAAGAGAATCTATTTTGCCCACCAACTTAGAAAACATGCTTTGCAGGCAAAATTCTCCACCAACCATCAATTTAGAAAAAGAATACGCATAGGAGAATTCAAAATGTGCACGGAAGGTTCTAAACCAAAATGATAACCTTCATTCCACTTTTATTCACATGCTGGTAATTATATATATTATAATTACAATATTAAAATTAAAAAATATATATTATTATATTGTCACATTATTATAATATAATATTATAATAATATATTTGAATGAATATTTTATTGGAGAAGATAATTGCCAAACTTATAACAAATATTTCATGCAAAATTCCTTCATTTATATCAAAATTGAACGAATATCCACCACATAATAATTATTCACAATTATTATTATAAGCTCACAATATTAACAACCAAATCATTCATAGGAAAGAGTGGGCTTTCCGATAAGTATTTATCCTAATTGGCGCGCAATTATAACCTAACCTCTTTCCTCAACAAAATTTTCTAGACATTGCCAATAATGCTAACTAATAATATTAATAATTATGTCTTTTCAATTATTAATTTAATAATATAAATTATTGTGCAGATGATATTGTGACAATAATTGAATCAATAATATGAAATATTGTGCAAAAATTATTGTGGCAATTATTGAATGAAACTGAGTGACTTCTTACATAAGAATCAATTATCAGAGATACTGTGCAATAATGTGTGCTACTGTGTACCCACACGTATTACTGTACTTTTATCACCGGGTATTTCAACAGTTAACGGTAAAAGTTTTGCCGTTATTTTTATACAAAAGTTATTTCAGTCACTTTCTATATCCGACGAGTATTTTCTTACGTGGTCCACCAATGATTGCGCCGTCGTACGAATATTTTCCGACAAAAAGAATAATCCTCAACCAAACGAATATTATTTGACAACTTTCTTACTTTGTAAAATTTGCACATATCACCCAGAACTAAAGCATTAAACCAAAGCAACACCTTATTATTCAAAATAATAATTAGAGAAATTTAATCTTTATTCATAAAAAGTTGAGGTCTTACAACATCCCCTCCTTATAAAATTTTGTCCTCGAAATTGATGTACGTACCTGGTATGTCAAAGAGGTGAGGATACCTTGTTTTCATTTTATATTCTAACTCCCAGGTCATTTCCTCAATATCGTGGTTTCTCCAAAAAACTTTAACTTGAGGTATAACCTTTAAGCGTAAAATATGTTCCTTCTTATCCAAGATTTTAACAGGTACCTCTTCATACGTTAAATCTTCTACTAACTCGTATGGTTCTAATTCAATAATGTGTTTCGTGTCTTTCATATATTTACGTAGCATGGATATGTGAAAAGTGTTATGAACATGAGACATACTTGGCGGTAAAGCGAGTCTATAGGCCATAGTTCCTACTCGATCGAGGATTTTAAATGGACCAATAAATCAAGGGTTGAGCTTTCCTCTCTTTCCAAATCTCGTAACTCCTTTCCATGGAGAAACACGAAACAATACATGATCTCCAACATTGAACTCCACGTCCCTTCGATGAAGATCAACATAACTCTTTTGTCGATTTTGTGAGGTTTGTATATGTTTCTGGATCACTTGAATCTTTTCTATAGTCATGCGTACCATTTCTGGTCCCAATAACGTTATTTCACCCACCTCGTCCCAGCATACTGGAGAAAGACACTTTCCTCCATACAACACCTCGGATGGAGCCATGCCTATACTTGCTTGATTACTATTGTTGTAGGAAAATTCCACCAATGGTAAATACTTATCCCAACTTCCTTTGAAGTCTAAAACACAGAGTTTCAATAGATCTTCAAGAGTTTGAATAGTCCTTTCTGACAGCCCGTTCGTCTGACGATGATATGCAGAACTAAATCATAAAATAGTTCACATAGATTTCTGCAAGCTAACCCAAAATCATGAAGTGAATCTTGGGTCTCGATCAAAAACTATGGATACTGGCATACCATGCAATCTCACAATCTCATTTATGTATATAAGAGTAAGACGTTCAAGTGAAAAAGTTTCTCGTATAGGCAAGAAGTGAGCAGACTTAGTTAATCTCTCAACAATGACCCAAATTGTATCTAAGCCTTGAGAAACCTTGGGAAGACCAATAACAAAATCCATGTTGATATGCTTCCACTTCCATTCTAGAATTTCAAGTGGTTGCAATGGACCGTTATGTACTTGATGCTCCGCCCTGACACGTTGACAAGTTAAACACCATGAGATAAACTCTGTGATCTCTCTTTTTATATTTCTCCACCAAAATGTACTTCGAAGGTCATTATACATTTTACTACTTCCAGGATGAATTGTAAATGGTGTGTTGTATGCCTCCATTATGATTTTGTACTTCAAATCATAGTCATTAGGAACACAAAGTTTGGAGTTTACTCAAAGTTATCCTTCTTCATCGTTTCTTGCTTCTGGAATAATACCTTCTTATACTTTCTTCTTTATACTCATCAGCTCCAGGTCTGTAGCTTGAGCAGCTTTAAATTTATCGATTAAAGTCGGTTCTACTCATATATTTGACATCATCACGTGGGTACTAGGAGTCTTTAACTCTATCTCCATCCTTTGTAAGTCATATAAAATGGGCCTTTTTGTTGACAACATCGCACTCGTACCCGCATAAGATCTTCAACTCAACGCGTCAGCTACCACATTCATTTTTCTATAATGGTATTGAATGGTATGGTCATAATCTTTCAACAACTCTAGTCAACAGCGTTGCCGCATGTTGAGTTCCTTTTGGGTGAAGAAATATTTGAGGCTTTTATAATCTGTATAGATCTCCACTTTCTACCCATATAGGTAGTGTCTTCAGATCTTTAGTGCAAAAATGACTGCTGCCAACTCTAGATCATAAGTAAGATAATTACTCTCGTAATCTTTGAGTTGTTGTGAGGCATAGGCTATGACTTTCCCATGTTACATGAGAACACATCCTAAACCTCTGCTTGAAGCATTATTGTAGATCATAAATCCCTCCGAACCTAATGGTACTATTAGAATAGGTGCTAAAATTAGTCTTCTCTTTAGTTCTTGGAAGCTCTTCTCACATTCATCGCTCTATCTGAATTTTGTATCTTTCTGAGTCAGCTGAGTTAATGGAGTGGCAATTCAAGAAAATCCTTCAACGAATCTCTGATAATAACCAGCTAAGCCCAGAAAACTACGTACTTTGGTTACTAACTTAGGTTACTCCCAACTTTATATTAGTTTAATCTTTGTCGGGTTAACTGATATTCCGTACTTTGATACTCACATCTGTTGGAATAGACGAGGATGTCATCAATAAAGACAACTAAAAATGATTCAAATATTCATTGAATATTTGGTTCATCATATACATGAAAGTAGCAAGAGCACTAGTCAATCCAAAAGACATGACTAGGAATTCGTAATGCCCGTATCGAGTTCTGAAAGTAGTCTTTGGAATGTCATCAATTTTAATCTTTAACTGATGATATTTAGAATGAAGATCAATCTTTGAGAAGTATTTAGCACCTTGTAACTAGTCAAACAGGTCATCAATACGAGGTAACGGGTACCTATTTTTTATGGTGACATGGTTCAACTCCCGATAATCAATGTCAAGTCGTATACTCCCATCTTTCTTCTTTACAAATAAAATAGGAGCACCCCAAGAAGATGTACTAGGACGAATGAAACCAATGTCTAACAACTCCTGTAGTTGGGTTTTTATCTCCTGAAGTTCAATAGGAGCCATTCGATATGGGGTTTTGCAAATGGGTTTTGTACCGGGTTCAAGGTCAATACAAAATTTGATTTCATGCTTTAGGGGTAGGCCAGGAAGTTCTTCAGGAAATACATCAGGAAATTCATTAACAACAGAAATATCATTTAAATCTAACATATTATTGTTTAAATCCATGATATGGGCTAAAAAAGCTTGACATCCTTTTTTTAATAAATGAATTACTTTATGGCTTGATATTATAGTGATTAACTTTAGTGGTTTGGTTGCTTGAATTCGCAAAACAATTTGGTTAGGAATATGAAAACTAACGACATTACAAAAATAATCAATTTTAGCATAATGAGTAGTTAACCAATCAATCCCTAAAATTATATAAAATGAAAGAATTTTCAAAGAGATGAGATCAATAGGTAATGTAAGGGTTTCGATTTGAATCAAATAAGATTTATAAACAGTAGATGTGACGAAGGTCTTAACAGAATTTCAACAGATAAGTCAAAGTCTAATTTCTCAAGGGTCAAGTTCAAACGTTGAGCACAAATAGGTGAAATAAAAGAAAGGGTAGAACTAGTATCTAATAAGGTATAGAATTTGCAAGAGTTTATGATTAGCTTACCCGTGATAACTTTAGTCGAGTTCCTCACCTTTCGAGAAGTCACGAAAAACGCTCTCCCTTTAACCATTGACTTTGTTTTGTCAGTAGCCGCTTTTGGTGCCACCGTCCCAACTGGACTTAACTTCGCTACATGATAAAATCAAGCTATATGACCGTCTTTTTCACAACTGAAACATACCTTGGAAGGCTGTGTATAGTTTGGACTGATGTGTCCCTCCTCTCTGCATCTGTAGCATCTAACTGGCGGTCGTTCCCCTCCCCTAGAAATTGTTGCTGGTGTTGGTGCTGCTATCGATGTCTTTCCGTTATTGCTGAATCTTCTCTTTTTGAAATTTCCACTTGACTCATTTCTTCTTTTATCTTGGCCAGGATTACCACCGAAGTGGTTACAATTTCTGACATGCTGGTTATCATTGCTTCGATGATTGTTTCCACTGGTATAACTATTATCGTGCTGCCGATTGTTGTCTTTTGGATGAGTTGACTCATAATCCCACTCTAATAATTGAGCTCTATTCACAACATCTGAATACAAACAACGTTTATGAGAGATAAGATGTTGACGAATTTTGGGTTTCAAACCTCTCAGAAACATTCGTGTCATTCTCTCCTCATTATCCACCAAATGAGATGCAAATCGGCATAACTCCGCAAACTTTGCCTCGTATTGCGATACAATCATGTTATTATGTTCTAGTTTGATGAATTCCACCTCATTCATGTGATGAATACTTTATGGAAAGTACTTGTCGTTGAACAATTCTTGGAACCTCTCCTATGACATCTTAAGTGCGAACAAATGAGAACATTTTACAAATTATCACCAATAATCTGCCTCTCCGCGCAACATAAAGGTGGCGAAGGGAACCTTTTTCTCTCCAGTACATCCTAAGACATCAAATATCTTGGTATTCTACTTAATCCATGCATCTGCCTTAAGTGGCTTTGGCTTTCCCAAAAACTCCAACGGTCCCAACTTCTTGAATTGCTTAACCGTGACCAACCTTGAGTTTCCATTGTTTTCACCTATATTTTGAACAAGAGTTTCTCTCGTTTGGTGTTGCATAAATTGTAGAAAGCTCTGAAACATAAATTATTCATCATTTGGTCGGTGTTGTTGTTTACATGATGATTATTTCCTTCCAGATGCATATTATCCAAGCTATTGATTAGCGGTGTCTCAACGGTCTCATGTGCTCCATTGCTTATCTCAAATTTTTCAAATGTCATTCTCAAACATTGCCACAAAACAAGGGTTAATTAAAGAAATTCACATGCCACATATTAACCCTAGATTCTGATCGACCAATAACAAATAAGCATAGGTAGGACACTAGCAAAGGATTTATTCTTCTCTCCCCTCCTAGTTCTAATCCCAGATCTCCACCAGAGATCATATCCCTAAGCTCTAATATCAATTGTGACACCCCCAAAATAGGTTCGCACAACCCATTCTGAGTCGCCAAATACATGATACAGAAACCAAATGTGACGCCCCTAAAATAGGTATACATCACCCATCTTGGGTCGCCAAATACATGGTATAGAATACAAATATAACTTAATTATACAACTATCATGTACAATATGACAAAACATTAGTTGAGAGTTGTAACACAAATATTATCTTCTAGACAATATCCACACTCAATGGAGTTCTCATTACAATTATTATCACACTATTTCATAGAATAGTGAGGACTACTATAGCCACTTATCCTGGACCATCACTCCATTCCCAGACTCGTCCCAGCTATATTCTCATTTCTAAAGAGAATAATGAAAGAAAAGGGTGAGCTCAACTAGCTCATTAAGAAATATTATGACTATGATAATGCATAATAAATTATCCTTAGCCTTCAACACTATAATAACTGATAGAATACAATAGAAAACAAGTTTTAGATCAACAACTGCAGCGGAATAAACAATCCATTAGAAGAGTCAAGTAGAGCATGATATCTACTATCTTCTATGATTTAAAAGTTTATCACCAATTTTATCGCTAAGACTCATCTTAATAAATAATCCACATCACTGAATTATCCATGCACTACGGGCCAAGGATATTCATTAGTATCACGACCATGAAATATCCATGCACTACGGGCCAAGGATAATTCGTGTTTTCACCAATAGCCATAATCATGCCAAACAACATTCATCTTTGCACCCTTGGCCGATGAGAATGCATGGTTATGATCATACCAACATCTGTCCATCAATGCACTACGGGCCAATGAGGACTTTTACCACATTATTTGTAACATAGCGGTCATGATTATACTGAATAATTCTTGGTCATAATCATACCAATCAATAGTCCATCTATGCACGTAATCCATAGATAACTTTCATCACAATATAAGCATGAGCATGATGACAATGATATAAGAATTCAATTAAATGAAAGCAAGGATAAATTTTAAAGATTTATAATTTAACTTATCCATAATTTAATAATATCCAAATTGTCAACAAGATACTGCTTTGTGGAATAAAATTCAAGAATAATATTGTATCAAAAATGATTTGAACCGAAAAAAAAAATTAATTTTTGTCATGAATAATTCTTCGGGTGAATAGTACCCAAGTAAATAGTACCCCATGAATAGTATTTCAAGAATAGTACTTTTTGAATAGTACCCCATGAATAGCACTTCATGAATAGTACCCTGTGAATAGTACTTTGAGAATAGTACTTTGTGAATAGTATCGTATTTATGAATAGTACTATATTTATGAATAGTGCCCATGAATAGTACTCTATGAATAGTACCATACATATGAATAGTGTTATATAAATGAGTAGTACCCATGTATAGTACTCCGACATGAAAAGCATAAAATTTAACAAGAATATTCAGAAAAATATCCTTGTGAAATGATATTAGATGAAGCGCAAATTTCAAGGATATTCTACTAATTTCACGGAGTATAGAAGCAATTCTTTAACAAAATGAGTGTAGAACTCAGAATCTGAAACAAAATAATATTACTTACATACTATAGAGTATGGAAGAAAATATTATTTCTTACGATTATTAAACGAAATAAAATTTCTTTTGAATACGAAAAACAATATCGTAAGTGAATATGAAATAAATAATACTCATCACCTTAGTAGAAGGCTAGATACTGCAATAGTGAAGTAGTAGAATACTCTTCTTCTTTCTCTCTATATCTTCTCTCTCTATAATTGCTCTTGTGTGTCTTAGTGAATTGGTGAGAATGAAAGAAGAATGAACTTCTATTTATAGGAAAACATATTTTTGATAATTGCACGATTAGGGGCTCAAATTATTACAGTATAGTACCTTCATCTTTTCCTCCATTTTTAATTTAGTCCTACAAGTATTATCAAACTTGCACCACCTCCCCTAATAGTACATCATGTGAATCAATAGTTACATTCATGTGAACAAATTGTTATATGCATGTGAACTAATAACAAGTAATTTCTCATTTATCCGATTAATAACCTGAATTGTCAATTTAACTTCCATAAATCAATTATTATCAAAATATACGTCGATTTCTACTAACACTAATAATCCCAACACAATGAAAATATTAATTTCATCTTTAATCAACACGAACTTATTCATCATTAATATTATAACTAACAGTATTTAACAACCAGAACATTCCTAGGAAAGAGGGGGCTTTCTGATAAGGATTTCTCCCTATTGGCGCGCAATAAGGTGACCGAACCCCTTTACTTAATAGAACTTTCTAAACATTGTCAATATTGCAAATAATAATATGAATAACTTTGTCATCTCAATTATTGATTTAAAAATATAAAATATTATGTAGATGATACTGGGACAATAATTGAATCAATAATATGAGAGATGCTATGCAGCAATTACTATGACTATAATTGAATAAATTGAGTGACTTCTCACGTAAGCATCAATAATAAAAGATACTATACAATACCGTGTGCTACTATGCAACCACGTGTATTACTGTACTTTTACCACCGGGTATTTTAACAGTTTAACGGTAAAACTTTCGCCATTATTTTCATAAAAAGATATCTCTATCATTTTCTAACTCCGACAATACTTTCGTTGTGGGGTCCACCAATGATTGCGTCGTTGTACGAATATTCTCTGATAAAATGAATATTCTCCGACCAATCGAATATTTTATAACAACTTGCATACTTTGCAAAATTTGTAAATATTACCCACAACTATAACATTATATCAAATCAAAACCTTAATATTAAAAAAATATTTCAAGAAATTAAATCTTTATTCATAAAATTTGGGGTCTTACAACCTCCCCTTCTTATGACATTTCATCCTCGAAATTAACATACGTACCTGGTATGTCGAAGAGGTGAGGATACATAGTTTTTATTTCAGATTCTAACTCTTTAGGTATAACCTTAGAGTGTAGAATATGTTCCTCCTTATCCAAGATTTTAACAAGTATCTCTTTAAACGTTAAATCTTTTGTTATCTCGTCTAGTTCTAATTAAATAATGTGGTTCGAGTCTTCCACATATTTATGTAACATCGATTTGTGAAAAATTTTATGAACACACGACATACTTAGCAGTAAGGCGAGTCTATAGGCCACAGTTCCTACTCGATTGAGAATTTTAAATAGACCGATAAAATCGAGGGTTGAGATTTCCTCTCTTCGTCGATTCTTACTTCTAGAATAACGCCTTCTTGCACCTTCTTCTTCACATTCATCAGATCTGAGTTTGTAGATTGAGCAACTTTAACTTTATCGATTAAAGTTGGTTCTAATCGTATATTCTCTATCTTCATGTAGGTTCTTGGAGTCTTTAACTATATCTCCATCTTTTGTAAGTCGTACGAAATGGGCCTTTGTGTTAACAACGTCACACTCATAACCGCATACGATCTTCTACTCAACTCGTCAGCTACCACTTTCACTCTTCCACGATGATATTGAATGGTATGGTCGTAATCTTCAATAGCTCGAGCTAACGTCTTCGACGTGAGTTATGTTAGTTTTGGTTGCAAAAATATTTGAGGGTTCTAGAAAAGGGTTTTATACTAGGGTCAATACAAAATTTTATTTCACGCTCTGGGGTAGGCCAGGAAGTTCTTCGAGGTATACGTTAGGAAATTTATTAACGATAGAAATATCATTCAAAACTGTGACTCTCATCCAACACTTGGATAGCACGTTACATTGATACCTATTTACTTGGCACCATTATTCACGGCTTCCCCTATAGAAAGTCTGGCTTCGGTACATTCCAAGACTTGGAAGTCACCAGTGAAAGGCTCGGGGCTCTTTACTTATGGCTTAATATGACAATGATTGACTTTAGTGGTTTGGTTACTTGAATTCATATAACAGGTTGGTTAAGAAGGCTAATTACCTAAAGAAAATAATCAATTTTAACATGTTGAGTATTTAACCAATCGATTCCTAAAATCACATCAAAGGCAAGTATTTTCAAAGGGATAAGATCGATAGGTAACGTGAGGGTGCCGATTTGAATCAAATAAGACTTATGAATAGTGGATGTAACAAAGATTTCTCTTAGCGGAGTTTAAATAGATAAGTCAAAGTCTAATTTCTCTAAAGTTAAATTTAAACGTTGAGCACAAGTAAGAGAAATAAAAGGGTGGGTAGAACCGGTATCGAATATGGTATAGACTTCGCAAGAGTTTATGATTAACTTACCCGTGATAACTTCGTTAAGGTTCCTCGACAAATGATCTCACTTAAACTACCAATTCTTACTTGTCTGGGACATCCTTTGGCTTCACTATCCCAGCTGGACTTGACTTCACTACATGACAAAATCGAACTAGGTGACCTTCTCTTTCGCCATTGAAACACGCTCTGGGTTGCTGTATACAGTTTGGACGGATGTGTCCCTCCTGTCCGCAATTGAAACATACGACCGGTGGTCGTTCTGCTTCCTTCGAAATGGGACCTGATGCTACAGCCGACGTCTTTCCATCATTATTGAGCCTTCTCTTCGTAAAGTTGTTCTCACTTAGTTCACCCTTCCTATTATCTTCGCCATGATTACCACCTTAGTGGTTACCATTTCTGGCATGATAATTTCCTTCACGATGGTTATTGTTCTTCCGATGGTTGTTCCCACCGTTACAATTGTTATCGTGTTGTTGGTCGTTGCCTTTTGGTTGAGCTGACTCAAAATTGTGTTCTAATAACTGAGCCTTATTCATAAAATTTGAATACAAATAAAGTTTGTGAGAAATGAGGTATTGACGGATTTCGGGTTTCAAACCTCACAGAAACATTCGCGTCATTCGCTCTTCATTATCAACCAAATGGGATGCCAACCGGGACAACTCGGGAAATTTAGCCTCATACTACGACACGGTCATATTATTTTGCTCCAGCTTGATGAACTCTACCTCCTTTATGTGACGAATACTTTCGGGAAAGTACTTGTCATTGAACAATTCTTGGAACTTTTTCCAAGACATCTTTAGTGCGGCAGGCTGGGTACATTTTACAGATTCCCACCAGTAATCTGCCTCTTCACGTAACATAAAGGTGGCAAAGGTTTTAATTTCTCCTCTGAGCATTCCAAGATATCAAATATCTTAGTGATCCGCTTAATCTAAGTCTCTACCTTAAGTGGTTCTAGCTTTCCCAAAAACTTCGATGGTCCCATCTCCTTGAATTGCTTAGCGGTGACCAGCCATGAGTTGCCAGTGTTTCCACCTGTATTTTGAACATGATTCTCTCTCGTTTGGTTTTGCATAAATTCTAGAAAACTCTTAAACATACCATCGTTCGTCATTTGGTCAGTGTTGTTGTTTACACGAGGATTATTTCCTTCCCGATGCACATTATCATGGTTATTGATTGTCGGTGACTCAATGGTCTCATGTGCTTCATTGCTTATCTCAACACTTTCAGATGCCATTCTCAAACGCTGTCACAAAACAAGGGTTAATTGACATACCACAATATACCCCTATATTCTGACCAACCAATTAAATAACAAATAAGCTTTGGTAGGTCATACTAGTGAAGGATTTACCCATCTCTCCCCTCTTAGTTCTAGTCCCACATTTTAGCCATGGTTCATATCCCTAAGCTTTGATACCAACTTTGACGCCCCCAAAATATGTATACATTACCCATCTTGGGTCGCCAAGTATATGGTACAAAATATAAATACAACTTAATTATACAACTATCGTGTACAATATGAGAAAACATAAGCTGAGAGTGTTAACACGAATATTGTCTCCTACACAATATCCACACTCAATGGAGTTCTCATTACAATTATTATCACACTATTTCATAGAATAGTGAGGACTACTATAGCCATTTATCCTGGACCATCACTCTGTTCCCCAACTTGTCCCTGCTATATTCTCATTTCCTGAAGAGAACAAGGAAAGAAAAGGGTGAGCTCAACTATCCCAGTTAGAAATATTATGACTCAGATAATGCAGAATAAATTATCATTAGCATCCAACTGTATAACAACTGATAGAATACAATAGACAACAAGTTTTAGATCAATAACTTCAGCTGAATAAGTAATCCATTAGAAGAGTCAAGTAGAGCATGATATCTACTATCTTCTATGATTTAAAAGTTTATCATCAATTTTATCGCTGAGACTCAGGTTAATAAATAATCCACATCACTAAATTATCCATGCACTACGGGCCAAGGATATTCATTAGTATCACGACAATGAATTATCCATGCACTACGGGCCAAGGATAATTTGTGTTTTCACCAATGGTTATGATCCTGCGAAACAACAATTCATCTTTACACCCTTAGCCGAAGAGAATGCATGGTTATGATTATACCAACACCTATCCATCAATGCACTACTGGCCAATGAGGACTTTTACCACATTATTTTGTAACATTACGGTCATGATTATACTGAATAATCCCTGGTCATAATCATACCAATCAACAGTCCATTTATGCACGTAAGCCACAGATGATTTTAATCACAATCTAAGCATGAGGATGATGACAATGATATAAGAATTTAATTAAATGAAATTTTTTACAGATTTATAATTTAATTTATCTAGAATTCAATTATATCCAAATTGTCAACATGATACTGCTATTGGGAGTAAAATTCAAGAATAATATTGTATCAAAAATGATTTAGACCAAAAATAAATCAATTTTTGTCATGAATAGTACTCTAGGTGAATAGTACCTGAGTGAATAGTTCCCCATGAATAGTACTCCGGAAATATTACTTTTTAAATAATACCCCACGAATAGTACATCATGAAAAGAACCCCGTAAATAGTACTTTGTGAATAGTACTTCGTGAATAGTACCGTATTTGTGAATAGTATTGTATTTATAAATAGTGCCCATGAATAGTCTTTGTGAATATTACCGTACGTATGAATAGTTCCGTATAAATGAACAGTACACCGGCATGAAAAGCTTAAAATTTAACAAGAATGTTCAGAAAAATATCCTTGTGAAACGATACTAGATGAAGGGTACATTTCAAGGATATTCTACGAATTTCACGGAGATAGAAGCAATACTTTAACAAAATGAGTGTAGAATTCAGAATCTAAAATGAAATAATATTACTTACAAACTACAGAGTATGGAAGAAAATATTATTTCTTACGAATATTGAACAAAATAAAATTTCTTTTGAATACAAAAAATTATATCGTAAGCGAATATGAAATAAATAATACCTGATACCTTAGTAGAAGGCTGGATATTGCAATAGTGAAGTAGCAGAATACTCTTCTTCTTTCTCTCTATAGCTTCTCTCTCTATAATTGCTCTTGTGAGTCTTAGTGAATTGGTGAGAATGAAAGAAGAATAAGCTTCTATTTATAGGAAAACATAGTTTCGATAATTGCACGATTAGGGGCTCAAATTATTACAGTATAGTACCTTCATCTTTTCCTCCATTTTTAATTTAGTCCTACAAGTATTATCAAACTTGCACCACCTCCCCTATTAGTACATCATGTGAATCAATAGTTCCATTCATGTGAAAAAATAGTTATATGCATGTGAACTAATAGCAATTAATTGCTCATTTATCTGATTAGTAACCCGATTGGTCAATTTAACATTCATAAATGAATTATTATCGAAATAAATGTCAATTTCCACTAACACTAATAATCCCAACACAATGGAAATATCAATTTCATCTTTAATCAATACAAACTTATTCATCATTAATATTATAACTCACAGTATTTAACAACCAGATAATTCCCAAGAAAGAGGGGGCTTTCCGATAAAGATTTCTCCTTATTGGCGCGTAAGTAGGTGACCAAACTTATTTCCTCGACAGAACTTTCTAGACATCATCAATATTATAATTAATAATATGAATAACTTTGTCGTCTCAATTATTGATTTAAAATTATAAAATATTATGCAGATGATACTGTGACAATAATTGAATCAATAATATGAGAGATGATATGCAGCAATTACTGTGGCAATAATTGAATAAAACTGAGTGACTTCTCACATAAGCTTCAATAATCAAAGATATTTTACAATACCGTGTGCTACTATGCAACCACACGTATTACTGTACTTTTACCACTGAGTATTTCAACAGTTTAACGGTAAACCTTTCACCGTTATTTTTGTAAAAAGATATCTCTATCATTTTCTAACTCCGACAATACTTCCGTTGTGGGGTCCACTAATGATTGCGCTGTTGTACGAATATTCTCTGATATAAAATTAATATTCCCCGACCAATCGAATATTTTATAACAACTTGCATACTTTGAAAAATTTGTAAATATTATCCACGACAATAACATTATATCAAATCCACACCTTAATATTAAAAATATATATATTTCAAAAAATTAAATCTTTATTCATAAAATTTGGGGTCTTACAACCTCCCATTCTTATTAAATTTCATCCTTGAAATTGACGTACGTACCTAGTGTGTCGAAGAGGTGAGGATACCTCATTTTCATTTTAGATTCTAACTCTTTAGGTATAATCTTTGAGCATAGAATATGTTCATCCTTATCCAAGATTTTAACAAGTATCTCCTAATACATTCAATCTTCTGCTATCTTTTCAAGTTCTAATTAAATAATGTGGTTTGAGTCTTCCACATATTTACATAACATCGATACGTGAAAAATGTTATGAACACGCGACATACTTAGCGGTAAGGAGAGTCTATAGGCCATAGTTCCTACTCGATCGAGGATTTCAAATAGACCAATAAAATTGAGGGTTGAGATTTCTTCTCTTCATCGATTCTTGCTTCTAGAATAACGCCTTCTTGCACCTTCTTTTTCACATTCATCAGCTCTGAATCTATAGCTTAATCAACTTTAACTATATCGATTAAAGTTGGTTCTAATCGTATATTCGCTATATTCACGTTGGTTCTTGGAGTCTTTAACTCTATCTCCATCTTTTGTAAGTCGTACGAAATGGGTCTTTCTGTTAACAATGTCACACTCGTAACCGCATACAATCTTCTACTTCACTCGTCAGCTACCACGTTCTCTCTTCCACGGTGATATTGAATGGTATGGTCGTAATCTTTAATAGCTCGAGCCAACGTCTTCGACACGAGTTGCGTTAGTTTTGGGTGAAGAAATATTTGAGGGTTCTAGAAATGGGTTTTGTACTAGGGTCAATACAAAATTTTATTTCACGTTCTGGGGTAGGCCAGGATGTTTTTCAAGGTATACGTCCAAAAATTTATTAACGATATAAATATTATTCAAAACTGTGAATCTCATCCAAGACTTGGATAGCACGTCACATTGATACCTATCAACTTGCCACTATTATTCACGGCTTCCACTACAGAAAGTTTGGCTTCAGTGCATTCTAAGACTTGTATGCCACTAGTGAAAGGCTCGGGGCTCTTTACTTATAGCTTAATATGACAATGATTGACTTTAGTAGTTTGGTTACTTGAATTCGCATAACAGATTGGTTAGGAAGGCTAACAACCTTATAAAAACAATCAATTTTAGCATGATGAGTAGTTAACCAGTCGATTCCTAAAATCACATCAAAGGCAAGTATTTTTAAAGGGATAAGATCAACAGGTAACGTGAGGGAGCCGATTTAAATCAAATAAGACTTACGAACAGTTGATGTAACGAAGGTTTCTCATAACGGAATTTCAATAGATAGGTCAAAGTCTAATTTCTATGAAGTTAAATTTAAACGTTCAGCGCAAGTAAGAGAAATAAAAGAGTGGGTAGAATAGGTATCGAATAAGGTATAAACTTTGCAAGATTTTATGATTAACTTACCCATGATAACTTTGTTCAGGTTCGTCGACAAACGCTCTCACTTAAAATACCAATTTTTACTTGTTTGTGACATCTTTTGGCGTCACTATCCCAGCTAGACTTGACTTCACTACATGACAAAATCGAGCTAGGTGACCTTTTCTTCCGCAATTGAAACACGCTTTGGGTTGCTGCATACAGTTTGGACGGATGTGTCCCTCCTGTCCGCATTTGAAACATACGACCGGTGGTAATTCTTCTTCCTTTAAAACGGGTCATGGTGCTGTTGCCGACGTCTTTCATAAAAGTAGTATGCACACAAGTCAATCATGTTTGATGATAAAGCATATACTTTGTAACAGTTTTATTCATTTATTAATAAAAAGTATTAATTTATTAAAGGGTTTTAATTATCTATATGATGTTATTTTATAATATGTGATAAACCCATAGTTTTAAGCAATGATTTTAGAATAATGATGATGATCATTTAATGAGATCTAAATTCTTAGAAAGCTTAAAACAAAAATAGTTCCCAATCATTGGATTACTAAATTGGGGATTAGTGAATCCGGATAGATTGGTACATACGTTTCTTGCTCATTGGATGAGGATGATTGATCTCATGATCATTTGTGTGGAGACACTAAAGCAATTATGTAGGTGCTTATTAGAGAATAAGTTCACTTAACGTGGCTCGCTAAGGAATACCTAATGGAGTTTTACTTGCCTGTCAATAGGAATTCCTGTAGTGATAGTAGTACAAGTGATCCTTGGACTTGAGATCATCATAGTATCTTGTGTATGATGAGTTATACTTTGACTTATTCCTTAAGACCCTTTGAGTAATTAATAAAAGTACTCTCATTTATTCCTAATAAGATTAGGAGGCTAATTAATTATTCTTAATAAGATTAGGAGCCTAATTAATTAAATGACTTTAATTAATTAAAATAAAGTCAAATTCCTTAATTGTTAAGGATGGTTGCCTACATCTATAAATAAGAGGAGTCTTATTACGGGTGTAGAGTTGTTGCTGACTTTTTCACAATATACATAATTTCAATTGTTGGAGAGTACACTCTTTTTCTATAGAGATAGAAAACTAGGGTTTAGCCAACCACCATTGTTCTTGAATATTTCTTCTTCATTGGTGGATCACCTCTAGAGGCCAAATACTTGGGTGACTAATATTGATCAAAAGAAGTAACCAAATCGGGTGGATTCAAGTTGAACACGAAAAGGATTGGAGGTGAAGTTGTACCTGAGAAAGCTCAGATCTTCAAGGGTATAATTTTTGTTCTTTATCTTCTCGTTTAATTAATAATTGTACATAAAGGATGATCCGGGTATATGGTTTGTAAAATTTTAAACTCTGATTTTTACACGTTTCCGCTTATTTTGTGCAATTTGATTGCGTTCGTGAATATTACAAACCTAACAGTGGCATTAGAGCCAAAACTTTATACGAATTATTAATTATTTTAATTTAATATGTATATTGATATGTGTTTAGAACAATTTAATTGGGCATAATTTTGTTGTATAAAATTTTTAAAAAAAATAATATCGTTATCAATTCTGTAATCATGCTGTTAAAGTGTTAAACGCGAACTGTTTTCAAGGGAAAAACAATTGAAAGCCGAAATAAATTTCCCGAATTCTGTTAGTTTCCTGGGTAAGGAATTCTTTAAACCGATATATATTATATATATAATATATTATATTATGATATTTACCAAGCATGATTGATTCATCAGGAAACATTACATATTATCATGTTGGAATCTTAAAAGCTAAGTGCAGTTATTATATATATATATATATATATTACTAAAATAAAAAGATAATTTTAATATTAAAATATAAAGTTTATTTTAATTTTAAAAATGAATTTCATGTTAACAAATTAGAGTTGGTGTGACACCCCTAAATCTAGGTACTTCATTCCCACAAGATTTGGTGTTCACTATTTAAACATTCATACTATCTACCCAAATAAATTAATATTTGAATCATAAAACCTCCCTTTAAATAGGGTTACATCATTAAGTTCAAAAATATCCCAGGTTATCTAACCTTTAAACATCATTCAAAAGAGGAATTAAAATTATAACATTACATCATTAAAATAAAGTCTAAGATCATCATAATAAAAGTCTAACATCATAATCATAATCAAAATTACAAGTCTTCTTCACTAGTACATTTTTCTCTTTCCTTTGCTAGTCAAAGGTTCATCTACCTTCTCGTCTTTAACTGCAATGAGTTTATAAATATGCAAGAGTGAGCAAACCAATTGCTCACTTGATATAATAGAGAATCAACAGGAGTATAACAATAATAACTGCCAATAATAGGCTCATCAAGACTGAATAGTACTCTAACAATGATAATTAGAAACTGGAATTCAAAATATGGAATAAACATAACTGAGGGTCATAAGACCATGAACTACGTCCACAGTTGCAAGTAATCTTTCAACTCCAACTTTAACAGTCACAAGACTATAAGGACTCCTCGTACTTAGGGGGATCAACCCTTCGTACCATGTATTGTGCACAAACATTTAACGCTACGCGTAAGTTATCCTCTAATAATAATAGGGTTGTTTATCTCAGTATTTAGAGTACAAGTCCGCACCAAAGAAGGTTTGGTTTGGATAAGCTTTTAAGGATAATTTGAAGTTTAACGAATATCAACTAGAGGACTAGTTGAATCAATAGTGTTTGATAATACAACAGTTGATCAATAATAACATAATATGAAACAATGAATAAGTGTAAGCGAACTGACTGTACTCGATCTCATGCTTAGAAACAACTACAAAGCATAAGTATTGAATGCCAATAATAAACCTTGCTTTTATAAAATTAAGCTAGGACTATGAATTATTGAATAAACATTAAGTAATAGGAAGCTGAAAGTAAAGCTTACTTATCATGAGAATGACTTATGTCAAGTAAAGGGACTATAATAATTCAACATTTGAAATTAGAATTCAAGAAAATTGCATTCATAATATCCGAATAACAATAATGAAACTTGTATAACAAATAAACAAGTTAGAATACATCAATAAGTATTAGGCTTCAGACTTGTTTGAGTAAAATAATGTCATAGCGAGATTGTTCAAATCATGATTAAGAATATAATTGTTCGTTTAACGAAACTTTAAAGTAAGAACTAACTCAACATAAATGTAAGGATAAAAGGCTTGCTCAATGTAAAAAGAGAAGTTTAGACACTTGCTCAATGTAAATATAGAGTTAGAAAACTTGTCTTGAGCGTAAGCTATAAATTTAAACTCACGATCACCTACACATAATTTTAGGATCACAACACCTATTAGACATGCTAACATACCATAACATGTTCATTACCATTCACATTTCAAAAACTCTAAGTGTTTAACTTCGCAACACTTGACTAACGTTCATAGTCTAATTAACTTGCAATATAACACATTCTCGACTTCCTAAACATTTTTACAACTTTAAAAAAGTAGTCTTTTGATTATCCTCAACCCTAGAAACATCAAAAACCTTCTCGATCTCCATGATCCAGGTCTGTGCTTCAACTGGATTCATGGACCCATGGAATTCAGGTGGTCCGACCGCCTTGAAGTCCTTAAACGTAGTACCTTGGTTCTGAGGTTGATTCTGCAAAGCACCCGCCAGTAATGTAACTAGCTGCTGAACCGGGTTTCCTTCCAGATTGTTGTTGTTTTCCTCAATGGTTCTTCGTTGTGGTGGTTGACGTCTTGAAGCCATTTTTTGTTAAAATACATCCATCAGGTTCTATTCAATCTCTTAAGTATTATATACTTAAGTCGCACATCATAACAGTTTATCACGTAACACTTAACACTTTGAATAAAACAATAACTTTTATTCATTCATCATAAAAGCATCAAAACAATAGCGTCACTGCTATTTACATTACTTTCCTGAACTATAACAGTTGCAGGATAACATCATCATCATCTATCCCATTGGTTATCACACCCGGGATTTATATTTAGTTTATTATCAAACCCACCTATCAATTACATTTTTTACAATGTTCTACTAAGATACTGCGTAGCCTTACGACGCTCTTCCTCCATAATTCGGAACATTATTCGGCAATCCAATACGTATGATGGTAGTGTCTCAAACTGAATCAGATAACCCATGACCCGATCTTGAGCTCGATTGATCGCAGTGTTGAACACGTTATCCATCTCCTCCATCTTCATCCTCTTTGCTTGTGTGTCCCTCTTCGCTATTTCGGCTCGTTGATAAACTTTATTGTACGCGTCTTCGGCTCTTGCCCTTTTTGCAAACTCTTCTCTCAACTTCCTTTTCAACTCTGCAATCTCTGCCATCATTTGCTCATTCTCTCCTTCAGTGTGGACCAGCTTCTCTTCAACGTTGTTCAGTCGTTCTTCTCGATCTTGGATCTCATCGTCTTCCTATGCCATCGAGGTCTGTTGTTCAGCTACTATCTCTTATAACTCCTCGATTATATCTTGAAGTTCTACATTGCGGTCATACACCTCAACGTACATACGACCAGCTATCGAGTTAAGTGGAATCCTTTCCTCCTCGTCCTCTTCATCCGACTGTGGCAGCTCCACGGGGTCCTCCTCGTCCGTCTCTATCTCATCATCCTCATCAAGTACTCTCTCACCTTTCAACTCGTGCTCGATTGGGGCTGCTTTCCCATGGCAGTAATTGTTCCCAAACTACCTGAATATCTAGAGGCTCCTCCTCCCTAGCCTGACTAGATCCTCCTACATTAGCCATCCTGTCATCCAATATTTATGTTTTAATTACTAATCATTACTACTCAACACTCACGAGCACAAAGATTACTATCACATAAGCACATAAGTGTTTTATTACTTTCTTTTTCCTAAAACTCGATAAGAGTTTATCATCACTATCTTTTCAAAGGTTACTTCCTAAGGCTTTTCCCCACCTAAGGTTCATAACCTAAGGATTTGATACCAACCTGTGACACCCCCAAATCTAGGTACTTCATTCCCACAAGATTTGGTGCTCATTATTCAAACATTCATACAATCTACCCAAATAAATTAATATTTGAATCATAAAACCTCCCTTTAAATAGGGTTACATCATTAAGTTCAAAAATATCCCAGGTTATCTAACCTTTAAACATCATTCAAAAGCATAATTAAAATTATAACATTACATCATTAAAATAAAGTCTAAGATCATAATAATAAAAGTATAACATCATGATCATAATTAAAATTACAAGTCTTCATCACTTGTACATTTTTCCCTTTCCTTTGCCAGTTGAAGGTTCATCTACCTTCTCTTCTTTAGCTGCAATGAGTTTATAAATATGCAAGAGTGAGCAACACAATTGCTCAATGGATATAATAGAGAATCAACAAGAGTATAACAATAATAACTGCCAATAATAGGCTCATTAAGACTGAATAGTACTCTAACAATGATAATTAGAAACTGGAATCCAAAATATGGAATAAACATAACTGAGAGTAATAAGACCGTGAATTACGTCCACAGTTGCAAGTAATCTTTCAACTCCAACTTTAACAGTCATAAGACTATAAGGACTCCTCGTACTTTGGGGGATCAACCCTTCGTACCATGTATTGTGCACAAACATTTAACGCTACGCGTAAGTTATCCCCTAATAATAATATGGTTGTTCATCTCAGTATTTAGAGTACAAATCCGCACCAAAGAAGGTTTGGTTTGGATAAGCTTTCAAGGGTAATTTGAAGTTTACTGAATATCAACTAGAGGACTAGTTTAATCAATAGTGTTTGATAATACAACAGTTGATCAATAATAACATAATATGAAATAATGAATAAGTGTAAGCGAACTGACTATACTTGATCTCATGCTGAGAAACAACTACAAAGCATAAGTATTGAATGCCAATAATACACCTTGCTTGTATAAAATTAAGCTAGGACAATGAATTATTGAATAAACATTAAGTAATAGCAAGCTAAAAATAAAGCTTACTTATCATGATAATGACTTATATCAAGTAAAGGGACTATAATAATTCAACATTTGAAATTAGAATTCAAGAAAATTGCATTCATAATATCCGAATAACAATAATGAAACTTGTCTAACAATAAACAAGTTAGAATGCATCAATAAGTATTGGGCTTCAGACTTGTTTGAATAAAATAATGTAATAGTGAGATTGTTCAAATCATGAATAAGAATACAATAGTTCATTTAACGAAACTTTAAAGTAAGAACTAACTCAACATAAATGTAAGGATAAAAGGCTTGCTCAATGTAAAAAGAGAAGTTTAGAAACTTGCTCAATGTATATATAGAGTTAGAAAACTTGTCTTGAGCGTAAGCTATAAAGTTAAACTCACGATCACCTACACATAATTTTAGAACCACAACACCTAATAGACATTCTAACATATCATAACATGTTCGTTACCATTCATATTTCAAAAGCTCTAAGTGTTTAACTTCGCAACACTTGACTAACGTTCATAGTCTAATTAACTTGCAATATAACACGTTCTCGACTTCCTAAATATTTTTACAACTTTGAACTTACTAACCCCAATTCACTATGTTATGTTAACCTTAACATTACACATTTAACATGCTAACATAATATCAGACCATGTTATGACGCTAACCCAAGACTGCAGCAGCAGCAGAAAGTCAAAATCTCAAACCAAGGTATGGCATGCAATTCTTGGCCATGTGACTTTCGCCTCTTTTGCCTTGGCCATGCCAGCATTTCTTGCATTGAATGTTGAGGATCTTGAGAGAGGGTAATGAGCGATTCTTGAAGCTTTAGCCAACAAACACAAATTTCACCCACCAAACAGTGATAATAACACGTAAGATAAATATACAACTATCATAAACATGATTGCTGACATTTACAACCAATTAGAATAATTTAACACCAACTAAAACTATTTTAATTTCTCAAAATTCATGTTTTTCATATAAAACTCAATTTTTGATATTCATTCTAGAAATCATCACTGTGATTTCATTACTTGACCAAATTACTCCATTCAAACTACGTTATGTTCGTATCTTAATGAACTACCTTATACAAACTTTAATTTACAATTTCTTATACGAATTGGCCACTAAAATTGATATTATTCATGAACATATGGAAAAATACATATATAGTCAAAAATGTCTATTGATATCCGAAACTAACATGCAATTTTTGTTTAAACATAATCTCCAATCATCATATACTCATATAATCACAAGTAATCCCATTGTATAGCAACAATTCAACAAATTTGCAATTCACAGAGTTTGAAAATTATTGTCGTAATATTCATATATATGCTTATAATATTAAAGTTGTAAAACATACCTTCAACTACAAATGCAAACACTACTAATCACTTGAACTTGCTGTGAAAATTCGTAACTCTCTCTCAATTTTCTCTGCTAACCTCTTAAGTTCTCAATTTTCTCAAAACTCAGTACTCTCACACTTGAAAGAAATAGAATGCGTAATACAAATAACCAACTGATATTCAAGCGCTAGAATAAAACTAATACCCCTTAATAACCATACTAATTGCAAAATCAGTTACTAACGTATATAATATAAATATATTATATTTATTATTTTAATTTATTTTGTTTATTTTATTTAATTTCCAAAACTAGAAATTTCAAAAGCCATAGGGCTTGTTTGGCAAAACTCTTTAAATTTTAAAGAATTAAAATACTTAAGCCTTGTTTGACAAAAACTAATTTAAATCCTTTTAATTTATTTTAATAAGCACTTTAGTTATAAACTATAATCACATATTATTTTCATATCCAACATTAACCCATTAAATTACTCACATACTATATTTTTAATTAAATATAGCCATTTAACAAATATCACCAATTTATAATTTTCATTATAACTTTATTTAATAATTTAACATCATCTAAATTATTAAATAAACACAACCACATAACACCTCATGTTATGATACAAACCTCTAAATTATAAATAATTTAATTTAGAAAATTCTCTAATCATTAAGATTCATCAACCATCACATCAATAAAATATTAATTTAACAATAAACACCTCAAATAATATTTATATAACCCAATAAATATTTAAATTACACTTTGAAATTTCGGATCGTTACATCCTTCCCTTCTTACAAGGATTCTGTCCCCATAATCGCAATTCAAATAATCAAATCGTCACATTCTCCCCTACTTACAAAGATTCTGTCCCCAGAATCGAAGACACAGACTAAACAAATAACTCAGGGTAATTTTTCATCATATCAGCTTCGAGTTTCCACGTAGCCTCTTCGACGTTGTGGTTCCTCCATATCACCTTCACAGAAGGTATCACTTTACTCCTGAGCACTTGTTCTTTCCTGTCGACTATCTGGATAGTAATCTCTTCGTAAGACAAATCTTTACTGAACTGCAACGGTTCATATTCAATCACATGCTTGTAATCGGGTTTATACGGTCGCAACACCGAAACATGAAAAATATTGTGCACATGTTCTAATTCTGGAGGTAAAGCTACCTCATAAGCCACCTCTCCCACTCTGCGTAGAATTTCGAAATGTCCAATAAACCTCAGGCTGAACTTGCCTTTCTTGCCGAAACGAATCTTCCCCTTCCAAGAAGAAACTTTTAGGAATACGAAATTTCCTACTTCAAACTCACGACTCTGCCTGTGTTGATCAGCATACTTTTTCTTTGAATCTTGAGCAGCTACCAGTCTTGTTCTGATAAGTTTGACAATTTCAGTGGTCTACTGAACCAGTTCTGGGCCTAGTAGTTGAAGTTCACCAACTTCATCCCAGCATAGTGGAGTTCTGCACTTTCTACCGTATAACGCCTCGTATGGTGGCATTCCAATGCTTGCATGGTAACTATTGTTGTATGCAAATTCCACCAACGATAGATGATCATCCCAGTTTCCTTTGAAATCCATGATGCACGCTCTGAGCATATCTTCAAGCGTCTGGATTGTTCTTTCGCTTTGCCCATCGGTTTACGGATGATACGCTGTGCTCGTCTTCAATTGCGTTCCCATGCATTCTTGTAGTCTCTTCCATAAATTTGATGTGAACCTCAGATCTCTGTCTGATACAATTAACACTGGAACTCCATATCTTGAAACGATCTCCTTCACGTAAAGTTTCGCCAGCTGATCATGATTAAATCTAATCTTTATTGGCAAAAAGTGTGCAGATTTTGTTAATCTGTCCACTATCACCCATATCGCATCGTAGCCTTTCTGAGTCGTCGGTAGTCCTACCACAAAATCCATTATGATATGATCCCATTTCCATTCTGGTATCTCCAACGGTTGAAGTAATCCTCTTGGTCATTGATGCTCGACCTTCACTTTTTGACATGTCAAGCACTTTGCAACGCATTCTACAACATCTGTTTTCATGTTCGGCCACCAAAAATGACGCCTCAAATCTTGATACATTTTCGTACTTCCCGGATGAACTGAATATCTTGAGCTATGTGCTTCTGTCAAGATTTCTTCTTTAATATCCTAAATTGCTGGAACCCAAATTCGTCCCTTGAATCTTAGTATTCCCGCAGTATCAACCTGGTACTTCACTTCTTTACCCTCGACCACATTTTCTTTTATTTTCTTGCATTCCTCATCCTATAGTTGCACGTTCTTCACCTTGTCCACCAAGGTTGTACTAGTTTCTATTTGGAACAATTTTTCATCGGATTCTTCTGGAAATTTGATTTCCAACTCCAGTCTTGCCATTGCTAAAATGGGCTCCTCTTTATCAGTTAACATCAATAACTTTTCTCTGCCTTTCCTACTCAAGGCATCTGCAACCACATTAGCTTTACCCGGATGATAAAAGATCTCACAATTATAATATTTTATCAGTTCTATCCATCTCCTTCGACGCATGTTCAGGTCTTTCTGTGTGAATATATACTTCTGACTTTTATGGTCTATGTAGATCTCACATTTCTCTCTGTAGCGATAGTGACTCCATATCTTCAATGCGAACACAACCGCCGCCAACTCTAAATCATAAGTCGGATACCCTTTTTCATAGTCTTTCAGTTGCCTTGATGCATACGCAATAACCTTGCCATTTTGCATAAGGACATAACCCAATCCTTTGTGTGAAGCATCACTATACACCACGTGTTCCTCTTGAGTTTTAGAGTACACCGGAATATCGTCGATAAATACCACCACAAACTTGTCAAAAAATGGTTTAAACACCCTGTTCATCAAATCCATGAACGATGCAGGGGCATTTGTCAAACTAAATGACATTACTAAAAATTCATAATGTCCATACCGAGTTCAGAACACCGTCTTCGGTACATCCTCCTTCCTCACTTTCAATTGGTGATATCCACTTCTCAAATCTATTTTTGAGAAATATCTAGCACCCTTCAACTGATCAAAGAAGTCATCTATTCTTGGCAACAGATATTTGTTATTAATAGTGACTTTGTTCAATTCCCTATAGTCAATGCAAAGACGCATCGACCCATCCTTCTTCTTCACAAATAACACAGGTGCTCCCCATGGTGACACACTCGGTTAACAGTTCTTGCAGTTGTACCATTAATTCCTACATCTCTACCAGAGCCATTCTATATGGGGCCTTCGATATAGGAGCGGTTCCTGGAGCTAAGTCGATCACGAACTCAATTTTTCTGTCAGGTGGAAGTCCTGGAAAATCTTCGGGAAACACGTCCACGAACTCCCTAACCACTAGTATTTCCTCCAATTTCATACCCTTCTCTTTTTGAGTATCAACTATGTAGGCTAAGTACCCTACACAGCCTTTACTTAACAACTTCCTGGCCTGCACCATCGTCAGACATTTCATTTGTCTAGGCAATTTGCTACCATGAAAGACTACTTTTGATAGAATCAAAAGGTTTACACACTTCTTTTGGCAGTCAATTATTGCTCCATAATTGAATAGCCAATCCATTCCCAAAATAACATCGAACTCTCCGAGTTTTATTGGAATTATATCTACTTTCATAACATTCTCCTTAATGTTCACCCAACAGTTCTTGTATACGAACCTAATAGGAATCACTTCCCTATTCGCAATTTCTATGTTTAAAGGAAATTTCAAATCTTCACAAGGTATTTCTAACTTCTTAGCAAATTCATCAGATATAAACGAGCAAGTAGCACCCGAATCAAATAATACATATGCATCTATATCATTGATTGGGATAATACCTGACATGACATCTTTTAATTGCACCACGTCCTGCACCGTCATGTTAAAGGTTCTGGCTGTGGGCTTATTTGTTGATGTTGGCCCAGCAATAGCCAATGCTCCTCCACTAGAATTTCCTTTGCTCCCATTTGTCTCACCAGATCTCTTCTTAGGGCATTCACGAGTAAAGTGATCCTTGGATCCGCACGTGAAGCACACATTCTTCTTAGATTGAGTGCAATTTGGGGCGATGTGACCCTCCTGGCCACAATTGAAGCATACTCACTTCCCCATCAAGTACACATCCTTGTGAAACTTTCCACACGTAGCGCATGCTCTGAACTTCATATTTTGCTGGTTTCTTTGCTGATTTCCAGCTCCCCCATTCCCATTCCACTTCCTCTTCAAATTGTTGCCATTTGCGCCATTACCACCACCACCATTCTTAGTTTCACCTTCACTTTTCTTCTTCCTTTGCTCTTGATTATGTTTTATTCTTTGCCTGCTTTGCACTTTCAAAGGAGAATCGCCTTCTCCATCAATTTGTCATGAAAGCGTCTTCAACTAGAACAAGGAAACCCTACTGTACTACTAGGGTTTAAGTCCTTGTTCGAACCTCTTCGCCTTGCGCTCGTCTGTGCTTACATGATATGGCGTAAACCTCGCCAACTCGTTGAACCTTGCGGCATACTCAGACACCGACATTGTTCTCTGCTTCAATACCAAAAATTGAACCTCTAGCTGACTCTTCGAACTCTCTGGGAAATAAGTCTCAAAAAACAGCTCCTTAAACCTATCCCAGGTCATCACTCTTGGCCCTTCCCGAGTTTTGTTCGCCTGCCACCAATAGCTAGCCTCCGCTTTCAACATGAATGTTGCAAAAGCAGTCTTCTGATTATCCCCAAACCTAACAACATCAAAAACCTTCTCGATTTCCATGATCTAGGTCTGTGCTTTAACTGGATTCATGGACCCACAGAATTCAGGTGGTCCGACCGCCTTGAAGTCCTTAAACGTAGTACCTTGGTTCTGAGGTTTATTCTGTAAAGCACCCGTCAGTAATGTAACTAGCTGCTGAACCGGGTTTCCTTCCACATTGTTGTTGTTTTCCTCAAAGGTTCTTCGTCGTGATGGTTGACGTCTTGAAGCCATTTTCTGTTAAAATACATCCATCAGATTCTATTTAATCTCTTAAGTATTATATACTTAAGTCACACATCATAACAATTTATCACGTAACACTTAACACTTTGAATAAAACAATAACTTTTATTCATTCATCATAAAAACATCAAAACAATAGCATCACTGCTATTTACATTACTTTCCTGAACTATAATAGTTGCAGGATAACATCATCATCATCTATCCCATTGGTTATCACACCCGGGATTTACATTTCGTTTATTATCAAACCACCTATCAATTACATTTTCTACAATGTTCTACTAAGATACTGCGTAGCCTTACGATGCTCTTCCTCCATAATTCGAAACATTGTTCGACGATCCAATACGTATGATGGTAGCGTCCCGAATTGAATCGGATAACTCATGACCCAATCTTGAGCTCCATTGATCGCGGTGTTGAACAAGTTATCCATCTCCTCCATCTTCATCCTATTTGCTTGTGCGTCCCTCTCCGCTGTTCCGACTCGTTGATAAGCTTCACTGTACGCGTCTTCAGCTCTTGCCCTTTTTGTAGACTCTTCTCTCAACTTGCTCTTCAACTCTACAATCTCTGCCATCATTTTCTCGTTCTCTCCTTTAGTGTGGACCAGCTTCTCTTCAACGTTGTTCTGTCGTTGTTCTCGATCCTGGATCTCATCGTCTTTCTGTGCCATCATGGTCTGTTGTTCAGCTACTATCTTTTGTAACTCCTCGACTGTACCTTGAAGTTCTACATTGCGGTCATACACCTCATCGTACATACGACCAACTATCGAGTTAAGTGGAATCCTTTCCTCCTCGTCCTCTTCATCCGACTGTGGCAGCTCCATGGGGTCCTCCTCGTCTGTCTCTATCTCATCATCCTCATCAGGTACTCTCTCCTGCTCAACTACTGTGATCGACGGAACTGTTTCCCGTGGTAGTAATTGTTCCCAAACTACCTAAATATCTCGAGTCTCCTCATCCCTAGCTTGACTGGATCCTCCTACATTAGCCATCCTGTCATCCAAAGTTTAAGTTTCAATTACTAATAATTACTACTCGACACTCACGAGCACAAAAATTACTATCACATAAGCACATAAGTGTTTTATTACTTTCTTTTTCCTAAAACTCGATAAGAGTTTATCATCACTATCTTTTCAAAGGTTACTTCCTAAGGCTTTTCCCCACCTAAGGTTCATAACCTAAGGCTTTGATACCAACCTGTGACACCCCCAAATCTAGGTACTTCATTCCCACAAGATTCGGTGCTCACTATTCAAACATTCATATTATCTACCCGAATAAATTAATATTTGAATCATAAAACCTCCCTTTAAATAGGGTTACATCATTAAGTTCAAAAATATCCCAGATTATCTAACCTTTAAACATCATTCAAAAGCAGAATTAAAATTATAACATTACATCATTAAAATAAAGTCTAAGATCATCATAATAAAAGTCTAACATCATGATCATAATCAAAATTACAAGTCTTCATCACTTGTACATTTTTCCCTTTCCTTTGCTAGTCGAAGGTTCATCTACCTTCTCCTTTTTAGCTGCAATGAGTTTATAAATATGCAAGAGTGAGCAAAACAATTGCTCACTGGATATAATAGAGAATCAACAGGAGTATAACAATAATAACTGCCAATAATAGGCTCATCAAGACTGCATAGTACTCTAACAATGATAATTAGAAACTAGAATCCAAAATATGGAATAAACATAACCGAGGGTCATAAGACCACCATGAACTAAATCCCACAGTTTGCAAGTAATCTTTCAACTCCAACTTTATGATCATAAGACTATAAGGACTCCTCGTACTTAGGGGATCGGTAACCGTACCATGTATTGTGCACAAACATTTAACGCTACGCGTAAGTTATCCCCTAATAATAATAGGGTTGTTCATCTCAGTATTTAGAGTACAAGTCCGCACCAAAGAAGGTTTGGTTTGGATAAGCTTTCAAGGGTAATTTGAAGTTTAACGAATATCAACTAGAGGACTAGTTGAATCAATAGTGTTTGATAATAGAACAGTTGATCAATAATAACATAATATGAAATAATGAATAAGTGTAAGCGAACTGACTATACTAGATCTCATGCTTAGAAACAACTACAAAGCATAAGTATTGAATGCCAATAATAAACCTTGCTTGTATAAAATTAAGCTAGGACAATGAATTATTGAATAAACATTAACTAAATAGCAAGCTGAAAATAAAGCTTACTTATCATGAGAATGACTTATGTCAAGTAAAAGAACTATAATAATTCAACATTTGAAATTAGAATTCAAGAATACTGTATTCATAATATCTGAATAACAATAATGAAACTTGTCTAACAATAAACAAGTTAGAAAGCATCAATAAGTATTGGGCTTCAGACTTGTTTGAATAAAATAATGTCATAGCGAGATTTTTCAAATCTTGATTAAGAATACAATAGTTCGTTTAACGAAACTTTTAAGTAAGAACTAACTCAACATAAATGTAAGGATAAAAGGCTTGCTCAATGTAAAAAGAGAAGTTTAGAATCTTGCTCAATTTAAATATAGAGTTAGAAAACTTGCCTTGAGCGTAAGCTATAAAGTTAAACTCATGATCACCTACACATAATTTTAGAACCACAACACCTATTAGACATGTTAACATATCATAACATGTTCATTACCATTCATATTTCAAAAACTCTAAGTGTTTAACTTCGCAACACTTGACTAACGTTCATAGTCTAATTAACTTGCAATATAACACGTTCTCGACTTCCTAAACATTTTTACAACTTTGAACTTCCTAACCCCAATTCACTATGTTATGTTAACCTTAACATTACACATTTAACATGCTAACATAATTTCAAACCATGTTATGACGCTAACCCAAGACTGCAATAGCATGCGCAGAAAAGTCGAGAATCTCAAACCGTAGGTATGGCGTAATTGCATATACAAAACTTGGGACCCATGAACTTCACCTCTTTTTGCCTTGCATTGCCTAATTTCTTGTGATGTTCGAACAGACCTTGAGAGAGGCTAATGAACAGTAGCCGACTTTAGCCCAACAAACAAAAATTTCACCCACCAAACAGTGATAATAACACGTAAGATAAATATACAACTATCATAAACATGATTGATCACATTTACAACCACTTAGAACAATTGAACACCAACTAAAACTATTTTAATTTCTCAAAATTCATGTTTTTCATATAAAACTCCATTTTTGATATTCATTCTAGAAATCATCACTGTGATTTCATTACTTGACCAAACTACTCCATTCAAACTACGTTATGCTCGTATCTCAATGAACTACCATATACAAACTTCAATTTACAATTTCTTATACGAATTGGCCACAAAAATTGATATTATTCATGAACATATGGAAAAATACATATACAGTCAAAAATGTCTACTGATATCCTAAACTAACATGCAATTTTTGTTTAAACATAATCTCCAATCATCATATACTCGTATAATCACAAGTAATCCCATTGTATAACAACAATTCAACAAATTTGCAATTCACAGAGTATGAAAATTGTTGTCGTAATATTCATATATATGCTTATAATATTAAAGTTGTAAAACATACCTTCAACTACAAATGCAAACACTGCTAATCACTTGAACTTGCTGTGAAAATTCATAACTCTCTCTCAATTTTCTCTCTTCAACCTCTCAAGTTCTCAATTTTCTCGTAACTCAAGACTCTAACACTTGAAAGAAATAGAATCGTAATACAAATAATAACAACTGATATTCAAGCCGCTAGAATAAAACTAATACCCCTTAATAACCCTACTAATTGCAAAATCAGTTACTAACGTATATAATATAAATATATTATATTTATTATTTTAATTTATTTATTTTATTTTATTTAATTTCAAAAACTAGAAATTTCAAAACCCATAAGGCTTGTTTGGAAAAACTCTTTAAATTTTAAAAATTAAAATACTTAAGCCTTGTTTGATAAAAACTAATTTAAATCCTTTTAATTTATTTTAATAAACACTTTAGTTATAAATTATAATCACATATTATTTTCATATCCAACATTAACGCATTAAATTACTCACATACTATATTTTAATTAAATATAGCCATTTAACAAATATCACCAATTTATAATTTTTATTATAACTTTATTTAATAATTTAACATCATCTAAATTATTAAATCAACACAACCACATAACACCTCATGCTATAATACAAACCTCTAAATTATAAATTAATTTAATTTAGAAAATTCTCTAATCATTTAGATTCATCAACCATCACATCAATAAAATATTTATTTAACAATAAACACCTCAAATAATATTTATATAACCCAATAAACATTTAAATTACATTTTGAAATTTCGGATCATTCTTGTTGGAATTGGATTCCATGATAACTAATTAGAGTTGAAATTGGATTCCATATTTTCTTAAATAAAGGAGTTTATTTAGATATGAAATAAGATTTCATATTATTCAAAATAAAAGAGTTTATTTACGAATAGGAAAAGAGAATCAAGTATTTTCTTAAACAAAGGAGTTTATTTAGATATGGAATAAGACTTCATATTATTCAAATTAAAAGAGTTTATTTCTAATAGGAAAGAAATCCGTGTTTCCTTTAATAAAGAAGTTTTTTTACTTTGAATTGGATTCCATAATTAATTAAAATAAATAAGTATATTTTGATTAAAGATTTTGATTAAAATAAAGGAGTTTATATTAATTCAAAATTAGATTTTATACTAACTAAATTTGCCCATTAAATGATATCAATATATATATATATATATATATATATTGAATGTTTTTTATTCATGAGATGAATGTTATTTATTGATGCATATGGTGATGTGTAGTATAATAAATGGGATTGATTATGGACTATTGACCAATGTGATTGGATTTTATTTTAGTTGGATGCTTGAATGTATGAGTTTTATTAAATGGGGTCTGCGTACCTCGTCTTCTCTAATTTCTAACTCCCTCTTATGTACTTCCCCTTGACTGCTGATCAAGGTTTCTATTTATTTTAAAAATAGTTTTGTAATAGGAATAGTTAGAATTAATTTTGAAAAATTGGAGATCAATGGGCAGGGAGTGCTTGAAGACCCGTTTGTAATGGAGCCCGGATTTAAATGTAATAGTTATATTTAAATATTAATTTTTCCACCCCTAGGGTTTGACCTTTTTGGTTCACTTGGTGGCTCTAGTGAGCCAAACTAGAATAGAAGTACATATTCAATTCAGGTAGAATATAGTATTCTATATGTGTATGGTTATACTATATATATTATATATTATGCAAAACATGTTTAGCATGTTAATTAATATAACGTGTTATATATATATATATATATATATATATATATATATATATATATATATATATATATATATATATATATATACGTGTGTGTGTGTGTGTGCGTGCGCGTTAAACAAGATGAGACAAATTAATAACAAACCCCTCAAATATTTTATATTAAGTCCTAAGCTTTCAAAGATATTTGGAAGATCGAACGTCGCCTTCTAACATGATAAAAATAATAGAGTATCAATTAATTATTATAAGTTTGTTGTGTCACCACAACGCTTATCTTAATTATTTGAAATGTTAATTTTATCACATTTGATGCTTATAAAGAAAATTGAACAATGTTGTTTTGTTGTGCCACCACTGTGACGCCCCCAAAAATAGGTATACATCACCCATCTTGGGTCGCCAGATACAAGGTACTAAATACAAATACAAACTAATTATACAACTGTCGTGTAAAATACGACAAAACATAAACTGAGAGTTTTAATAAAAATATTATCATCTAGACAATATCCACACTCAATGGAGTCCTCATTACATTTATTGTCACACTATTTAACAGAATAGTGAGGACTACTAATGCTACCATCTGGACCATCACTCCGTTCCCTGACTCATCTCAGCTATATTCTCATTTCCTGAAGAGAACAGTGAAAGAAAGGGTGAGCTCAACTAACCCAGTGAAAAATATTATGACTAAGATAATGCAGAATAAATTATCATTAGTCTTCAACAATGTTAAACTGATAAAATATAACAGACATCAAGTTTAACTGCAGCGGAACAAGCAATCCATTAGAAAAGTCAAGTAGAGAATAAAATCTACTATCTTCTATGATTTAAAATGTTTTCATCAATTTCTTTATCACGAGACTCGACAATAAATAAACCACATCATCGAATCATCCACGCACTCACGGGCCAAGGATATTCATTAAATCATCAATTATCATGACTATACCGAATAATCCACATCATCATAATCATACCAAAAGCGTCCATCAATGCACTACAAGCCACTTTGAGGATTTTTACCACATCATTAAATCACATTACGGTTATGACTATACCGAATAATCCACAGTCATAATCACACCAAGTCCATCTATGCACGTAAGCCAAAGATGACATTTATCACAATATAAACATGAGAATGATGACAATGATATAAGCATTAATCAAGCGAAAACAAGGATAAATATTAAAGACTTTAAATTTATCCTAATATTATAATCACTTAATAAACTCATAATCCAATATTATTAATATTATAACAATATTTTAATCACTTCTTGAACTTATAAACAATTTATTTCAATTGTTTATACTTTGCCAAATAATGCATTTAATCATTCAAAAATGTCATACTCATAAGATTTCGTCACCAATGATCAAATCCTTTATCAAAAATCTGCATATACCCTATATAGGATTCTCAAGCCATAAAATCCTATTTTCCAACTTTGTTACTTCACATAACATATTTAACTCATTTACTCATAACTAAATCATTTTCATGAAAAATACGAAATCAGTCCCAAAAATATTTCTTTTCTGGGATTTAGCAGAATATAGTCCCATATTGAATATATATTTTTCTTGGAATTTTTAAAATTCATTTACTATTTTTCAAAAATCAATTTCTAATTAATTCCTTAAGAAATTAGCTACCTCAAGTTTAAGTCCAGAAATTCCCAAATCTTGGCAGTATCTTACACATGTTAACGTGAGCTTCCAGTTTAAATTTCATGGTCATCGGAGTTATAAAACTTTGGTTATAGCGTTTTTCGTCAGAAAAACCTAAATATTGAAATGGTCATAACTTGCTCATTTTAAGTTAGAATGAGCTCATTTTTGAACAGGAGGTACTTTATACCATATACTTTCATGTCCCAAATAGCCAGAATTTTTCTCATAAATTAAGTGGCAAAACTTATTTTCTTTAAATTTTTGGACGATAGCTTTTTAAGCATTTCCAGATTTTTCATCCTTTACTAAAATCAGTCTACACAAAAATCTACAACACCTTTTCCAGTGATTCCACTTGGATAAGTTAGAAAACTCATAGATCTAACTCTAGAACTTTACCACCCCCAAAAATACAAAATATAATAAGAGATATGGTCAATTAAATTTCATGTTCCATTTTCACCAAAATCTAATTTTCAACCCTTTGTGATTTCTAAGAAACTTTCATGTTTTCACATAATAACCAACATAACTCATCATGACAATGACATAATAATTCAATAAAACAAGTTCAAGAATAGATTTATCCAAGAACAAACAACGTCCAAATTGTCAACATGATACTGCAAATGGATTTTACGCACGCCCGTACAGTAATCCACGCTTGTCTGAGATCATTTCCACAATTTAATAAGGAATGAATACAAAGGATCATTCACCATGCATGTGGTAATCCACATAGACAGGTTATTCCAAAAAATAATAAAGAATGGAATAACAGGAGGATTCACCATGCGTGCGATAGACTTCATGCGAAGTGTTATTCCCAACGAGAATAATAAAGAATGGAACCCGGTCACGCGTAAGCATTGCATGTGATATTTTCGACGAGGATAATAAAGAATGGAATAACAACAGAATTCACCATGCATGCGATAGACCGCACAGACAGGTTATTCCAACAGAATAATAAATAATGGAACCAGGTCATGCGTAAATGCACATATATGATATTCCGACAGAATAATAAAGAACGAAATAACAACAAAAATCATCATGCATGCGATAGACCGCACAGACAGGTTATTCCAACAGAATAATAGATAATGGAACCAGGTCCAGTGTAAACGCACAGATAGGATATTCTGACAGAATAATAATGAACGGAATAGAATAAATTTACCATGAATGCGGTACTTCGCATAAACAGGTTATTCCAACATAATAATAAAGAATGGAATAACAGAAGAATTTCACCATGTATGCGGTACTTCGCATAACTAGTTATTCCAACATAATAACAAAGAATGGAATAACAGAAGAATTTCACCGTGTATGCGATTTAAGCTAACAAAAGTATTCCAATGAATAATAAAGAATGGAATAACAGAAGTTCTCTTCATGAATATGAAAGAAATAATACCCCTTACGTGTACAACAAATAATATCCCTTACCTTAGAATAAAGCTGGATATAGGAGTAGTGAAGTAGCAGAATACTTTTCTTCTTTCTCTCTATAGTTTCTCCCTCTAGAGTTTTAGTGAATTCGTAAGAAATAATGAAGGAATGAACTTCTAAACGGTCCAGATTGATTTACTTTTAAACGGACAGTCCAGATTGGTTTACAATAAAATATTCTAATAAAACAAAATCTTTTAAATAAAATATAATATATTCTATTTATAATCTAATAAAACAAATAACTTTACGAAAGTATTCAGTTTTATATAAAAAGATTTTTACTATGCAAACACTATGCATAATAAAATATAATATATTTTAATTATTGTCTAATAAAACAAATAACTTTATAAAAGTATTCTGTTTTATATAAAAAGATTTTACTATGGAAAACATTATGCATAATAGAATATAATATATTCTATTTATAGTATAATAAAATGAATAACTTTATAAAAGTATTCTGTTTTGTATAAAAAGCTTTTCTGTTTTATTACATTAAAAATATTAATAAAACAAAACTTCATCATCATTATTATAACTCACATTATTAATCGACCAGGTCGTTCCCAGAAAAGAGGGGGCTTTCCAATAAGGATTTCTCCCTATTGGCGCACAATTAGGTGACCAAACCTCTCCTTGGCAGAACTTCTAGACATCGTTAATATTGCAAATAATAATATTAACAACTTTGTTGTCTAAATTATTGATTTAATAATATATAAAATATCGACAATAATTGAATCAAACTGAGTGACTTATCACCGAGAATTTCAAATGGGCCAATAAAATTGAGCGTTGAGAATTCCTCTATTCATCGAGTCTTGCTTCTAGAATAACACCCTCTTGAACCTTCTTCTTCACATTTATCAGCTCTGAGTATGTAACTTGCACAACTTTAACCTTATAGATTAAAGTCGGTTCTACTCGTATATTTGTTATCTTCACGTAGGTTTGTATATTTGCACTCGTAAACGCATGCGATCTTCTACTCAACGCGTCAGCTACCACGTTCACTTTTCCATGATGGTATTGAATGGTGCGATCGTAATCTTCAACAGCTTGAGCCAACGTCTTTGGCGCATGTTACGTTCATTTTAATTGAAGAAATATTTAAGGGTTTTAGAAATGGGGTTTTGTACTGGGGTCAGTACAAAATTCAATTTCACACTCTGGGGTAGGCTAAGAAGTCTTCAGAAATACGTCAAGAAATTTATTAATGATAAAAATATCAGTCAAAACTGTGACTCTCATCCAAGACTTGGATAGTACGTCACATTGATACCTATCAACTTGCCATTGTCATTCACAATGTCCCCTACGGAAACTCTGGCTTCGGTGCATTCCACACAAGGAAGTCAACAATGAAAGGACCGAGGCTCTTTACTTATGGCTTGATATGACAATGATTGACTTTAGTGGTTTGGTTGCTTGAATTCGCATAACAGGTTGGTTAAGAATATGAAAGATAACAACCTTACGAAAAGCATGATAAGTAGTTAACCAATCGATTCTTAAAATCACATCAAAGATATGTATTTTCAAAGAGATAAGATCGACAGGTAAAGTGAAAGTGTCGATTTGAATCAACAAGATTTATAAACAGTGGAGGTAATGAAGGTTTCTCCTAATGGAGTTTCAATATATAAGTCAAAGTCTAATTTCTTCGGAGTCAAATTTAAACGTTGAGCGCAAGCAAGAGAGATAAAAGAATGGGTAGAACTGGTATCTAATAAGGTATAGACTTCGCAAGAATTTATAATTAACTAACCTGTGCTAACTTCGTTTGGGTTACTCGCTTTTTGAGAAGTTACAAAAAATGCTATTCTTGAAATCACTGACTTTGTCTTGTCCGTATACGCCTTTGGTGCCACCATCCCAGCTGGACTTGACTTTGGTGCACGTCAAAATCGAGCTAAATGACCTTCTCTTCTTGAAATTTCCATTTCTATTATCTTGCCCATGATTACCACCGAAGTGGTTACCATTCTTGGCATGATAATTTCCCCCACGATGGTTATCATTGTTCCGATGGTCGTTGCCACCGGTACGATTATTATCGTGTTTTTGGTCATTGCCTTTTGGTTGTGTTGACTCATTATTGCGCTTCAATAATTGAGCCCTATTCACAACATCTGAATTTAAACAAAGTTTGTGAGAAATGAGGTATTAACTTATATTGGGTTTCAAACCTCTTAGAAATATTCGCGTCATTCACTCCTCATTATCGACCAAATGGGATGCAAACCGGGATAACTCCACAAACTTAGCCTCGTACTGCGATACGGTCATATTATTTTGCTCCATTGCTTATCTCAACATTTTCAGATTCCATTTTCGAACACTGTCACAAAATAAGGATTAATTGACATATCACATATTATCCCTATACTCTGACCGACCAATTAAATACCAAATAAACATAGGTGGGTCATACTAGAAAAGGAATTCCCCGTTTCTCCCCTCCTAGTTCTTGTCTCACATCTCAGCCAGGGATCATATCTCTAAGCTTTGATACCAACTGTGATGCCCCCAAAAATAGGTATACATCACTCATCTTGGGTCGCCAGATACAAGGTACTGAATACAAATACAAACTAATTATACAACTGTCGTGTAAAATAGGACAAAACATAAACTGAGAGTTTTAATAAGAATATTATCATCTAGACAATATCCACACTCAATGGAGTCCTCATTACATTTATTATCACACTATTTAACAGAATAGTGAGGACTACTAATGCTACCATCTAGACCATCACTCGGTTCCCCGACTCGTCTCAGCTATATTCTCATTTCCTGAAGAGAACAGTGAAAGAAAGGGTGAGCTCAACTAGCCCAATAAGAAATATTATGACTAAGATAATGCAGAATAAATTATCATTAGTCTTCAACAATGTTAAACTGATAAAATAAAATAGACATCAAGTTTAACTGCAGCGGAACAAGCAATCCATTAGAAAAGTCAAGTAGAGAATAAAATCTACTATCTTCTATGATTTAAAATGTTTTCATCAATTTCTTTATCGCTGAGACTCAGCTTAATAAATAAATCACATCATCGAATCATTACTGCACTACGGGCCAAAGATATTCATTAAATCATCAATGGTCATGACTATACCGAATAATCCCTGATCATAATCATACCAAAAACTGTCCATCAATGCACTATAGGCCACTGAGAATTTTTACCACATCATTCGTCACATTACGGTCATGACTATACCGAATAATCCCTGATCATAATCACACCAAGTCCATCTATGTACGTAAGCCAAAGATGACTTTTATCACAATATAAACATGAGAATGATGACAATGATATAAGCATTAATCATAAGAAAACAAAGATATATATTAAAGACTTTAAATTTATCCTAATATTATTAATCACTTAATAAACTCATAATCCAATATTATTAATATTATAACAATATTTTCATCACTTCTTAAACTTATAAACATTTTATTTCAATTGTTTATACTTTACCAAATAATTCATTTAATCATTCAAAAATGTCATACTCATAAGATTTAATCACCAATGATCAAATCCCTTATCAAAAATCTGCATATACCCTATATAGCATTCTGAAGCCATAAAATCCTATTTTTCAACTTTGTTACTTCATATAACATATTTAACTCATTTACTCATAACTAGATCATTTTCATGAAAAATACCAAATCAGTCCCAAAAATATTTCTTTTCTGGGATTTAGCAGAATATAGTCCCACATTGAACATATATTTTTCTCGAAATTTTTAAAATTCATTTACTATTTTTCAAAAATCAATTTCTAATTAATTCCTTAAGAAATTAGCTACCTCAAGTTTAACTCTAGAAATTTCCAAATCTTGGCAAGATCTTACACATGTTAACGTGAGCTTCCAGTTTAAATTACATGGTCATCGGAGTTATAGAACTCCGGTTATAGCATTTTTCGTCGAAAAAATCTAAATATTAAAATGGTCATAACTTGCTCATTTTAAGTTGGAATGAGCTCATTTTTGGACAGGAGGTACTTTATACCATCTATTTTAATGTCTCAAAAGGCCAGAATTTTTCTCACAAATTAAGTGGCCAAAACAATCCCTTTAAATTTTGGACAGTAGTTTTTTAAGCATTTCCAGATTTTTCATCCTTTACTAAAATCAGTCCACACGAAAATCTACAACACCTTTTCCAGTGATTCTACTTGGATAAGTTAGAAAACTCATAGATATAACTCTAGAACTTGACCACACCCAAAAATTCAAAATATAATAGGAGATATGGTTAATTAAATTTCATCTTCCATTTTCACCAAAATCTGATTTTCAACCCTTTGTGATTTCTAAGAAACTTTCATGTTTTCACATAATAACCAACATAACTCATCATGACAATGACATAGTAATTCAATAAAACAAGTTCAAGAATAGATTTATCCAAGAACCAACAATGTCCAAATTGTCAACATGATATTGCAAATGGATTTTCGCCCCCCCTGCGATAATCCATGCATACAAATCATTTCCACAATTTAATAAGGAATGAATACAAAGGATCATTCACCATGCATGTGGTAATCCACATAGACAGGTTATTCCAACAAAATAAAAAAGAATGGAATAACAGAAGGATTCACTATGCGTGTGATAGACTGCACAGACAGGTTATTCCCAACAGAGTAATAAAGAATGGAACCAGGTCATGCGTAAACGCATAGACAGGATATTCCGGCAGAATAATAAAGAATGGAATAAGAACAGAATTCACCATGCATGCGATAGACCTCACAAACAGGTTATTCCAATAGAATAATAAATAATGGAACCAGGTCATGCGTAAACGCACAGATAGGATATTCCGACAGAATAATAATAAACTAAATAACAACAGAAATCACCATGCATACGATGAAGCAAGATGCATGATTATTCCAATGTAATAATAAATAATTGAACCAGTCCAAAGATAAACGCATGAGATTCAGGATATTCCGGCGAATAATAATGAAATGAATAATAGAAGAATTTCACCATGTATGCGGTAGCTTAGCGCCAAACAAAGTTATTCCAACATAATAATAAAGAATGGAATAACAGAAGAATTTCACCATGTATGCGGTACTTCGCATGACAGGTTATTCCAACATAATAACAAAGAATGGAATAACATAAGAATTTTACCATATATGCGGTACTTCGCATAACAGGTTATTCCAACAGAATAATAAAGAATGGATTGCTTAGTCCGCTGCAGTTAAACTTGATGTCAATTGTATTTTATCAGTTTAACATTGTTGAAGACTAATGATAATTTATTCTGCATTATCTTAGTCATAATATTTCTTACTGGGCTAGTTGAGCTCACCCTTTCCTTCACTGTTCTCTTCAGGAAATGAGAATATAGCTGGGACGAGTCGGGGAACGGATTGATAGTCCAGATGATAACATTAGTAGTCCTCACTATTCTGTTAAATAGTGTGATAGTAATTGTAATGAGGACTCAATTGAGTGTGGATATTGTCTAGATGACAATATTTGTATTAAAAACTCACAACGTATGTTTTGTCGTATTTTACACTACTGTTGTATAATTAAGTTGTATTTGAATTTTGTACCATGTATTTGGCGACTCAAGATGGGTGATGTATACCTATTTTTGGGGGCGTCACAGTTAGTATCAAAGCTTAGGGATATGATCCCTGGCTAAGATGTGAGATAAGAACTAGGAGGGGAGAGACGGGGAATTCCTTCGCTAGTATGACCTACCTAAGTTTATGTGTTATTTAATTGGCCGGTTAGAGTATAAGGATAATATGTGATATGTCGATTAACCCTTGTTTTGTTACAGTGTTTGAAAATGGCATCTAAAAATGTTGAGATAAGCAATGGAGCAAAATAATATGATCGTATCGCAGTATGAGATTAAGTTTGCGGAATTATCCCGGTTTACATCCCAATTGGTCGATAATGAGGAGCGAATGACGCGAATGTTTCTGCGAGGTTTGAAACCCGATATACGTCAATACCTCATTTCTCACAAACTTTGTTTATATGCAGATGTTGTGAATAGGGCTCAGTTATTGGAGCGCGATAATGAGTCAGCACAACCAAAAGGTAACGACTAACAACACGATAATAATCGTACCAGTGGCAACGGCCATCGAAACAACCATGAATGGTAACCACTTCGGTGGTAATCATGGCCAAGATAGTAGAAGTGGAAATTTCAAGAAGAGAAGGTTCAATAATGATGGAAAGACAACAGCACCAGCACCCGTTTCAAAGGAAGAAGAACGACCACCGGTCGTATGTTTCAAATACGGACAGGAGGGACACATCCGTCCAAACTGTACGCAGTAATCCAAAGCGTGTTTTAATTGCGGAAGAGAAGGTCACCTAGCTCAATTTTGTTGTATGGTGAAGTCAAGTCCAGTTGGGATGGTGATGCCAAAGGATGTCCCAGACAAGCCAAAGCCGCTAGTTTAAGAGAGAGCATTTTTTTCGTGACGTGGAACCTGAATAAATTCATCACGGGTAAGTTAATCATAAACTCTTGCGACGTCTATACCGTGTTAGTTACCGGTTCTACTCACTCTTTCATTTCACTTAGTTGTGTTCAATGTTTGAATTTAACTCCAGAGAAGTTAGACTTTGATTTATCTGTTAAAACTTTGTTAGGAGAAACCTTTGTTACATCCATTATTTATAAATCTTTTTTGGTTCAAATCAACACTTTCACGTTATTTGTCGATCTTATCTCTTTGAAAATACTTGCCTTTGATGTGATTTTTGGAATCGATTGGTTAAGTACTCATCATGCTTTTTGTAAGGTTGATAGCTTTTATATTCCTAACCAACCTGTTATGCGAATTCAAGCAACCAAACCACTAAATTCAATCATTGTCATATCAAGCCATAAGTAAATAGCCCCGATCCTTTCGTTGTTGATTTCCTTGTGTGGAATGCTCTGAAGCCAGACTATCCGTAGGGGACGTCGTGAATAACGATGGCAAGTTTATAGGTATCAATTTGGCGTGCTATCCATGTCTTGGATGAGGGTCACAGTTTTGAATGATATTTTTATCGTTAATAAATTTCCTGACGTATTCTTGAAGACTTCTTAGCCTACCCCTAGAGTGTCAAATCGAATTTTGTATTGACCCCAGTACAAAACCCATTTCTTAAACCCTCAAATATTTTCTTCACCCAAAACGAACGTAACATGCGCCAAAGACGTTGGCTCGAGCTGTTGAAGATTACGATCGTATCATTCAATACCATCGTGGAAAAGGGAATGTGGTAGCTGATGCATTGAGTAGAAGATTGTATGCGTTTTTGAGTGCAAATATACAAACCTACATGAAGATAAAAAATATATATGTAGAATCGACTTTAATCGATAAGGTTAAAGCTGTGCAAGCTACATACTCAGAGCTGATGATTGTGAAGAAGAAGGTTCAAGAGGGCGTTATTCTGGAAGCAAGACACGATGAATAGAGGAAATCTCAACCCTCAATTTTATTGGCCCATTTGAAATCCTCGATCGAGTAGGAACTATGGCCTATAGACTCGTTTTACCGCCAAGTATGTCGCATGTTCATAACATTTTTAACGTATCGATGTTACGTAAATATGTGGACGACCCGAACCACATTATTGATTTAGAACCGGACGAGATAACAGATAATTTAACGTATGATGATGTACCTGTTAAAATCCTAGAATATATTCTATGCTTAAAGGTTATACCTCAAGAGTTAGAATCGGACGAAGTGTCCTCATCTGTTTGGCATACCAGGTACGTACGTAAATTTCGAGGGCGAAATTTCATAAGGAGGGGAGATTGTAAAATCCAAAATTTTACGAATAAAAATTTAAATTTCTCGAATTTTTTTTTTAATATTATGGTGTGGATTTAATATAATGTTATAGTTGTGGGTAATATTTATAAATTTTACAAAGTATGCAAGGTGTTATATTATATTTGATTGGTCGGGAATATTCTTTGTGTTTGGGGAATATTAAATGCGACGACATTACGATCATTAGTGGACCCTAACAAATAAAAATTATTATTTGATTGAGAAAATGACAAAAATATTTTTATGAAAATAACGGCGAAGTTTACAATTATCTTGGAACTACTCAAGAGTAAAAAATACAATGTCTGGCGTGGTTGCATAGTAGCATACGGTATTGATTATTGATGCTTACGTGATAAGTCACTTTCGGTTTTGTTTTATTGATATTATTAATATAATAAAAGCAGAAAAGCTTTTTATATAAAATGTAATACTTTTATAAAGTTATTCTATAAATAGAATATATTATATTCTATTATGCATAGTTTTTGTATAGTAAAATCTTTTATATATAAAATGAATACTTTTATAAAGTTATTCTACAAATAGAATATATTATATTTTATTATGCATAGTGTTTTGCATAGTAAAATATTTTTATATAAAATAGAATACTTTTATAAAGTTATTCATTTTATTAGATTATAAATAGAATATATTATATTTTATTTAAAAGATTTTTCTTTAAATTTGGACCGTCCGATTAAAAAGTAAATCAATCTGACCGCTCATGAATTAGTTACTATATCATCCATTCTTCTATAAATAGAAGCTCATTCCTTCATTATTTCTTACTTAATTCAATTGAAACTCTTGAGAGAGAAACTATAGAGAATTCTTCTTCTATAATCTTGAGTGTATTTCTTTGGAGTTTAAGAAAGCTTTGAGCGTAGTGCAAGTTTTCTTCGAGTATATCCTCGCCCTACCAGTCGGAGTACTCTTCTTTCAAAGGTAATGGATATTATTTGTTTTACCCATAAGGGTATTATTTTTTTTGTATTCATGATGAGAACTTCTGTTATTCCATTATTTATTATTCTGTTAGAATAACCTGTATACGCGGTCTACCCTATATTTGGTGAAATTCTTCTATTATTCTATTATTTATTATTACATTGGAATATCACATGCATGCGTTTCACGGGACTGAATTCCGCTCTTTATTATTCTATTAAAATTTTTACGTACGTATGCGTTTTCTGCCGGACCGAATCCCGTTATTTATTATTCTGTTGGAATAACCTGTCTATGCAAAGTACCGCATGCATGGTGATTTCTGTTGTTATTCTATTCTTTATTATACTATTGGAACATCCTGTTGGTGCAAATTCTGCCTGACCTTGATCCGTTATTTATTATTCTGTTGGAATAACCTGTCTATGTGACGTACCGCATGCATGGTGATTTATGTTGTTATTCCATTCTTTATTATTCTGTTGGAATATCTTGTTGGTGCGTATTACGTCTGACCTGGTTCCGTTATTTATTATTCTGTTGGAATAACCTGTCTATGCGAAGTACCGCATGCATGGTGATTTCTTTTTGTTATTCCATTCTTTATTATACTCAGTTGGTTAAAGTTTTGACTTCTATACTCCATGAAATTAGTGGAATATCCTTGATATTTGCGCTTCATCCAGTATCTTTTCATGGAAATATTCTTCTGAGCATTCTTGAAATTTATTCTACAAAGAAGTATCATGTTGACAATTTGGACGTTATTAGTTCATGGATAATTTAATTCTTGAACTTGTTTTATTGAATTCTTATATCATTGTCATCATCCTCATGTTTATATTTTCTTGAAAGTCATCTGTGGCTTGTAGTGCATAGTTAGACTTGGTATGATTATGACTAGGGATTATTCGGTATAATCATGACCGTAATGTTACAAATGATGTGATAAAAGTCCTCATTGGCCCGTAGTGCATTGATGTACAATTTTTGGTATGATTATGGCTATGGATTCTCTTCGGTCAAGGGAGCAAAGATGAATTGTATTATGGCATAATCAGGACCGTTGATGAATACACGAATATCCTTGGCCCGTAGTGCATGGATAATTTGTGGTCGTGATACTAATGAATATCCTTGGTCGTAGTGCATGGATGATGTGGATTATTTATTAAGTTGAGTCTCGGCGATAAAAGTGATGAAAAACCTTTTTAAATCATAAAAGATAGTAGATTTTATTCTCTACTAGACTCTTTTAATGGATTGCTTATTCCGTTGCAGTTAAACTTGATGTCTATTGTATTTTATCAGTTTAACATTGTTGAAGACTAGTGATAATTTATTCTGCATTATCTTAATCATAATATTTCTTACTGGGCTAGTTGAGCTCACCCTTTCCTTCACTATTATCTTCAGGAAATGAGAATATAGCTGGGACGAGTTAGGGAACGGATTGATAGTCCAGATGATAGCATTAGTAGTCCTCACTATTCTATTAAATAGTGTGATAGTAATTGCAATGAGGACTCAATTGAGTGTGGATATTGTCTAGATGGCAATATTTGTATTAAAAACTCACAACGTATGCTTTGTCGTATTTTACACGACTGTTGTATAATTAAGTTGTATTTGAATTTTGTACCATGTATTTGGCGACTCAAGATGGGTGATGCATACCTATTTTTGGGAGCATCGCACTATAAGTCAAATAAGATGAAACTGTAGATAGACCTATTGTACCACAACCGAATCATAAATCTGGAATAGTACTTAAGATACCTAAGAGGTATGGATTATCATATATGATGATGATGAGGTACACATTATAGAGGATGATGATCCAATTACATACGATGAGGTAAGAGTTGTAGACATTTAGAGAAATGGATTGAAGCAAGCTTCTCAAAATGGAACATTTGTTTTGATGAAACAAATCAAAAGAGTTTTATTTTATCACAAATAAGAATGAACCTAGTGTGTACAAAAGGGTCAGTGGGAGCGCCGTGACATTCCTAATATTATATGTTGATATACTATGGATAAGGAATAACATACCAATGCTACAATCAGTAAAGATAAAGTTGTCTAAACATTCCTCCATGAATGATTTGGGAAGAATATCTTAATTGGGGATACAAATCTATATAGATAGATTTAATAGGATTCTCGACTTAACCTAAGGAACGTATATTCATTTGATGTTAAAGTCCTTTAGCATGGAAAACCTCATGGGATGTCTCATGTTGATGAGCCCTGGAGTGTATCTCTCTTAATAGTCCCCATAGACTCCACAAAAGAGAGATTGCATGAGTGGCAATCATGTATACAATGAAATATATGAGACCTGATGTTGATCGGTCATATTCTGGAGAAGATCATTGTAAGACAGTGAAAAACATCGTAAAGTACTTTACCGACACTAAGGATGTGATCATATTCATGGTGGGTCTTAATTAAAACTAGAGGGCTGAACAGTCTCAAGTTTTTCAGACAGACCAAGATGACAGAAAATCCACTTTAAGGTAAAGCATTACCTTGAACGATGGTGCAGTGAATTTGAAAGGTTTCAAACAACAAAGAGTTGCTAGTTTAGTGATAAAGACAAAGTATATAGCTATAAATGAAGCTACAAGTTGATTGTTTGGATGAAAAGTTCATTACAGAACTAGGAATAGTTCCTAAGTCTCATCTTGAATCTAAACATGTGTTGTGGCACTTTCATTTGATTATAAGAAACATTGAAAGATGGGAAATCACTATAAAGAGAGTGGACTCTCAAAAACAACATTATATATCCATTAACTAAAGCTTATCCAACAGTAGGATAATCGTCACTTAGAGAAGAAGGGTATGAGATACCATGGCGATTAGCTTTAGTGTAAGTGGGAGATTGAAAGTCGTATGCACACAAGCCAATCATGTTTGATGATAAAGCATATACTTTGTAACAGTCTTATTCATTTATTAATAAAAAGTATTAATTTATTAAAGGGTTTTAATTATCTATATGATGTTGTTTTATAATATGTGGTAAACCCATAGTTTTAAGCAATGCTTTTAGAATAACGATGATGATCATTCTAATGAGATCTAAATTCTTAGAAAGCTTAAAACTAAAATAGTTCTCAATCATTGGATTACTAAATTGGGGATTAGTAAATCTAGATAGATTGGTACATACGTTTCTTGCTCATTGGATGAGGATGATTGATCTCATGATCATTTGTGTGGAGACACTAAAGCAAGTATGTAGGTGCTTATTAGAGAATAAGTTCTGGCTCGCTAAGGAATACCTAATAGAGTTTTACTTGCCTGCCAATAGGAATTCATGTAGTGATAGTAGTACAAATGATCCTTGGACTTGAGATCATCATAGTATCTTGTGTATAATAAATTATACTTTGACTTATTCCTTAAGACCCTTAGGGTATATCAAAGGGTGTGCTTGGGTATAATAAGTTGTACATGGAGATAATGTATGATCAATAAAGAATCTACCGCTTTTAGTAAAATAAGAGAAATGTCCTATGTGATTCGTTAAATGGCAACTCAGTAGTCCTTGGCCAAGGCAGAATGAAATTAGAAAAGAGTTTCTAATTTGCATTATTTGGAGTTGTGCATTTAAGGATCGAAATACATATAATTATAAAATAAGACTTGACAATAATTTCATGTTTTATATTTAATTGGGACATTGTATGGTGGAAGGATTGAACTATTTACTCAAAGGTTCTTTTATGATTAATATTGAAATCTATATTATCTGGAAAGTCGTTAATTGCTAGGGAGGCTTATCCCTATTCTAGAATAAATATTAATAATTTCATTTATTTATTTAAATAAGATTAGAATTGTTCTAATTAATTTATTCACAACCTAGTTTAATATGGAGAACCTTAAGCATTATACCATAAAAGGAAGAATAATTATTTAAGAAGTTAATGGCATAATCGTAATAATAAGTTAAGTATATTTATTTTAATCTATGGTGATAGAATAAATTATATAGCTTAATATTTATTATTTAATATTTTGGAAATATTAAATATAAATTAATAAGAGGAGTCTTATTATTATTATTATTACTATTATTATTATTTAATTCCTAAAGGAGTTTGAGAATTAATTAATAAAAGTACTCTCATTTATTCCTAATAAGATTAGGAGCCTAATTAATTAAATAACTTTAATTAATTAAAATAAAGCCCAATTCCTTAATTGTTAAGGAGGGTTGCCTACATCTGTAAATAAGATGAGTCTTATTATGGGTGTAGAGTTGTTGCTGACTTTTTTTAACAATATACGTAATTCCAATTGTTGGAGAGTACGCTCTTTTTCTATAGAGATAGAAAACTAGGGTTTAGCCAACAACCCTTCTTCTTGAATATTTCTTCTTCCTTGGTGGATCACCTTTAGAAGCCAAACACATGTGTGGCTAGCATTGATCAAAGGAAGGAACCAAACCCGGTGGATTCAAGTTGAACACGAAAAGGATTGGAGGTGAACTTGTACCTAAGGAAGCTCGGATCTTCAAGGGTATAATTTTTGTTCTTTATCTTTTCGTTTAATTAATAATTGTGCATAAAGGATGATCCGGGTATATGGTTTGTAAAATTTTAAACTCTAATTTTTACAGGTTTCCGCTTTTTTTATGCAATTTGACTGCGTTCATGAATATTACAAACCTAACATTTCCATCATTATTGAACCTTCTCTTCTTAAAGTTGTTCACACTTAGTTCACCTCTCCTATTATCTTGGCCATGATTACCACCGAAGTGGTTACCATTTCTGGAATGTTAATTTCTTTCACAATGGTTATCGTTGTTCCGATGGCCGTTCCCACCGTTACGATTGTTATCATGTTGTTGATCGTTGCCTTTTGGTTGAGCTGACTCATAATTGCGTTATAATAACTGAGTTCTATTCACAACATTTGAATACAAATAAAGTTTGTGAGAAATGAGGTATTAACGTATTTCGAGTTTCAAACCTCGTAGAAACATTCGCGTCATTCGTTCCTCATTATCAACTAAATGGGATGCAAATCGGGACAACTCAGCAAACTTAGCCTCGTACTGCGACACGGTCATATTATTTTGCTCTAGCTTGATGAACTCTACCTCCTTTATGTGACGAATACTTTCGGGAAAGTACTTATCATTGAACAATTCTTGGAACTTTTTCCAAGACAACTTTAGTGCAGCAAGCTAGGTACGTTTTACCGATTCCCACCAGTAATATGCCTCTTCACGCAACATAAAGGTGGCAAAGGGAACCTTTTGCTCCTCTGAGCATTCCAAGACATCAAATATCTTGGTAATCTGCTTAATCCAAGTCTCTGCCTTAAGTGGTTCTGGCTTTCCCAAAATCTCCAGTGGTCCAGGTCATACTAGCGAAGGATTTACCCGTCTCTCCCCTCCTAGTTCTAGTCTCACATCCCAGCCAGTGTTCATATCCCTAAGCTTTGATACCAACTGTGACGCCCCCAAAATAGGTATACATCACCCATCTTGAGTCGCCAAATACATGGTATAGAATAAAAATACAACTTAATTATACAACTATCGTGTACAATACGACAAAACATAAGCTGAGAGTTTTAACACGAATATTATCTTCTAGACAATATCCACACTCAATGGAGTTCTCATTACAATTATTATCACACTATTTCATAGAATAGTAAGGACTATTATAGCCACTTATCCTCGACCATCACTCCATTCCCCGACTCGTCCCAACTATATTATAATTTCCTGAAGAAAACAATGAAAGAAAAGGGTGAACTCAACTAGCCCAATAAGAAATATTATGACTAAGATAATGAAAAATAAATTATCCTTAGCCTTCAACAATATAACAACTGATAGAATACAATAGACAACAAGTCTTAGATCAACAACTGGAGTAGAATAAGCAATTCATTAGAAGAGTCAAGTAGAGCATGATATCTACTATCTTCTACGATTTAAAAGTTTATCATCAATTTTATCGATGAGACTCAGCTTAAAAAATAATTCACATCACTGAAGTATCCATGCACTATGGGCCAATGATATTCATTAGTATCACGACCACGGATTATCCATACACTACAGGCCAAGGATAATTCATGTTTTCACCAATGGTCATGATAATGCAAACAACAATTCATCTTTGCACACTTGGCCAAAGAGAATACATGGTTATGATCATACCAACATTTGTCCATCAATGCACTATGGGCCAATGAGGACTTTTACCACATCATTTGTAACATTACGGTCATGATTATACCAAATAATCCTTGGTCATAATCGTACCAATCAACAGTCCATCTATGCATGTAAACCACATATGACTTTCATCATAATATAAGCACGAGGATGATGACAATGATATAAGAATTTAATTAAATAAAAACAAGGATAAATTTTAAAGATTTATAATTTAATTTTTCCAGAATTCAATAATATCCAAATTGTCAACATGATACTGCTATGTGGAGTAAAAGTCAAGAATAATATTGTATCAAAAATGATTTGGACCGAAAAGGAATTAATTTTTATCATGAATAGTACTCCGAGTGAATAGTACCTGAGTGAATAGTACCCCATGAATAGTACTTCGGGAATAGTAATTTTTGAATAGTATCCCGTGAATAGTACTTTGTGAAAAGAACCACGTGAATAGTAATTTGTGAATAGTACTTCATGAATAGTACTTTATGAATAATACTTTATGAATAGTACTTTGTGATTAGTACCATATTTATGAATAGTACTATATTTTTAAATAGTGCCCATGAATAGTACCGTACGTATGAATAGTGTCGTATAAATGAATAGTACCCATGAATTGTACTCCGGCATGAAAAGCTTAAAATTTAACAAGAATGTTCAGAAAAATATTCTTGTGAAACGATACTAGATGAAGCTCAAATTTCAAGGATATTCTACTAATTTCATGGAGTATAGAAACAATACTTTAACAAAATAAGTGTAGAATTCGGAATATGAAATGTAATAATATTACTTACATACCACAGAGTATGGAAGAAAATATTATTTCTTACGAATATTGAACGAAATAAAATTTCTTTTGAATACGAAAAACAATATCGTAAGTGAATATGAAATAAATAATACTCATTACCTTAGTAGAAGGCTGGATACTGCAATAGTGAAGTATTAGAATACTCTTCTTCTTTCTCTCTATAGCTTCTCTCTCTATAATTGCTCTTGTGAGTCTTAGTGAATTGGTGAGAATGAAAGAAGAATGAGCTTATATTTATAGGAAAACATAGTTTCAATAATTGCACGATTAGAGGCTCAAATTATTAAAGTATAGTACCTTCATTTTTTCCTCCATTTTTAATTTAGTCCTACAAGTATTATCAAACTTGCACCACCTCCCCTAATAGTACATCATGTGAATTAATAGTTCCATTCATGTGAACAAATAGTTATATGCATGTGAACTAATAGCAATTAATTGCTCATTTATCAGATTAATAACCCGATTGGTCAATTTAACCTCCATAAATCAATTATTATCGAAATAAATGTCGATTTCTACTAACACTAATAATTACAACACAATGGAAATATCCATTTCATCTTTAATCAATACAAACTTATTCATCATTAATATTATAACTCACAATATTTAACAACCAGATCATTCCCAGGAAAGAGGGGGTTTTCCGATAAGGATTTCTCCTTATTGGCACGCAATTAGGTGACCAAACCCCTTTTCTAGACAGAACTTTCTAGACATCATCAATATTGCAAATAATAATATGAATAACTTTATCGTCTCAATTATTTATTTAAAAATATAAAATATTATATAGATGATACTATGACAATAATTGAATCAATAATATGAGAAATGTTATGCAGCAATGACTGTGGCAATAATTGAATAAAACTGAATGACTTCTCATGTAAGCATCAATAATCAAAGATACTGTACAAATATTATCTCGTAGACAATATCCAAACTCAAATAAAGTCCTCATTATAATTATTGTTATATTAGTTTACAAAATAGTGAGGATTAATACAATAACCATCTTGGACCATTACTCCACTCCATGACTAGTCCCAACTACATTCTCGTCTCTTGAGAAGAAAAATGGAACCAAAAGAAAAAGGGTGAGCTCAACTAGCCTAGTAAAGAATATTATGACTAAGATAATGTAGAACAAATTATCCATATTCCTCAATAGGGAAAAATCTGATAAAATATAATAGACAACAAATTTTAGAATAACAACTGCAGCGGAAACAACAATTCATTAGCAGTGTCAAGTAGAGCATGATGTCTACTATATTCTATGATTTAAACGTTCATCATCATTATTTTATCCTTGTAATACCAATCAATAATTATTTCCAGTCAAAGAATTATCTATGCACTACGAGACAAAGATAATCGTTTGTATCACCAGTGGTCATGATCATGCCAAACACATGTCCATCAATGCACTACGGGCCAAAGAGGACTTTCACCACAAACCTTATCTGTAACATCAAAGGTTATGATTATACCAATACATAATTCCTGGTCATAATCATACCAATCTACTGTTCATCTTTGCACTACGGGCCAAAGATGACTTTCAACACAATATAAGCATAAGGATGATGACAATGATATAAAGATTCAATCAAGTGAGATAAAAGATAAATATTAAAGATTTATAATTCAACTTATCCAGAGTTCAAAAATGTCCAAATTGTCAACATGATAACTATTTGTGAAGTAAAATTCAAGAATAATATTCATGTATCAAAAATAATTTGGACAGAAAAGAAAATTAAATTCTATTGTGAACAGTACTCGTGAATAGTACCGTATAAATAGTACCCATAAATAATACCCTAACATGAAAAGATCAAAATTTAATAAGAATGTTCAGACCAATATTACAACGAAATGATATTAGATGAAGCGTAAAACTAAAAGAATTTTTAATCTTTTCAGGAATTATAAAAGCAATACTTTACATAGTAAGTTTAAATTTAGGAATATGAAATGAAATAATATCCCTTACAAAATATGGAGTATGAAAGAAAATAATATTTCGTACGAGTATTGAAACAAAATAATATTCTTTACCTTAGTAGAAACTAGATTTGACCGGAATATCATATATTATTCTGAGAAAATCTTCCACTAAAAGCTACACTCAAAGTATCCTTATGCTCAAGAGAAATACTCACAATACTATAGAATACGAATTTTTTATATTGAAGGTGTGTTTAAGAAGGAGGGTTACCCCTTATTTATAGTGCAACGGAGGGAGAAAGTTATGTAGGCTTGCCTAACATTCAATTTCTTCTGTGCCTAACCTTTTCATTCAATGCCTAACCTCTTACTTTCAATAGTTGGGGCCCATAATTTAGAGAAAAATGCTTTGCAGGAGAATCTATTTTGCCAAACAACTTAGAAAATAAGCTTTGCAGGAAAAATTCTCCAGCAACCATCACTTCGGAAAAAGAATACGCAGAGGAGAATTCAAAATGTGCACGAAAGGTTCAAAACACAAGTGATAACCTTCATTCCACTTTTATTCACATGCTAGAAATTATATATTATAATAATAATATTAACATTAAATATATATATATATATATATATTATCACATTATTATAATATAATATTATAATAATATATTTGAATGAATATTTTATCAGTGAAGATAATTGCCAAAATTTCAACAAATATTTCATGCAAAATTCCTTCATGTATATCAAAATTGAACGAATATCCACCTCATAATAATTATTCACAATTAATATTATAAGCTTATAATATTGACAATCAGATCATATCCAAGAAAGGTGGGGCTTTCTGATAAGGATTTATCCTTACTGGCGTGCAATTATATAACCTAACCCCTTTCCTTGACAAAATTTTCTAAACATTGCCAATAATGCTAACTAATAATATGAATAATTGTGTCGTGTCAATTATTAATTTAATAATATAAAATATTATGTAGATGATACTGTGATAATAATTGAATCAATAATATGAAATATTGTGCAACAATTATTATGGCAATTATTGAATGAAACTGAGTGACTTATTACGTAAGAATCAATTATTAGAGATATTGTGCAATACAATATGCTATTGTGCACCCACGCGTATTACTGTACTTTTATCACTGGGTATTTCAATAATTAACGGTAAAAGTTTTGCCGTTATTTTTATAAAAAGGTTATTTCTGTCACTTTCTATATCCGATAGTTATTCTGTTATGTGGTCCACCAATGATTGCGTTGTCGTATGAATATTCCTCGATAAAAAAAATATTCCCCAACCAAACGAATATTATTTGACAACTTGCTTACTTTGCAAAATTTGCACATATCACCCATAACTAAAGCTAAACCAAATCAACACCTTATTATTCAAAATAATAATTAGAGAAATTAAATCTTTATTCATAAAAAGTTGGGGTCTTACATTTGATGCTACCGGGGTCTGTCAATACAACTCCAATACTCGTGGTCATGACACTGAAAGCTGCCGAGCACTTCGTTATCTTATCCAAAATATGATTGATAGCGGTGACCTACAAATGGCAGACAATGACACCGTATTGCCTGAAGATGGGAAGATATTTCCTTCAGGAATGCAGACATGGAGGGAAGTCATAGCATTCATGTGACGCCCCCAAAATAGGTTCACACGACCCATTCTGAGTAGCCAGATATAATACTATAAAAATCAAATACAAACTTCATTTATAGAATTGTTGAACTGTCGTGCAGAATACGACCACAGTTAAACTATGAGTTTTAATACAAATGTATGTAACTCTCATGGTGCCTCGACCACAACCTTACAATGGTACTTTACATAAAAGTACAGTCAAAAATTGTTTTAGAAATTAAAATATTTGGGAAGTGCTCAAGGAAACCTTCGTACATAGGAGGCCATGAATCTAAGTTATGATAGATATCATATGTCCAAAGAATTATCCTTGGTTGACCCAATAGACCCCAAAGAAAAATGAGAAAATTACTATCATGTTTCTTCCAATGGTGAGTCTTCTCTTGACATATAACTATCTCCACCGTCTGCAATTGAACATTATGTTTCAACCATACTCCAAGATCATATAGGTAGTGCTCGTAGATATACTCAGCAAGTGGATGTGTACAACCCTGTCTTATGATAACAAGAGGTTGTATGTCATTAGACATCTTGTATGATAGTGACAAAACATCCTTCTAAACTTGTGTTCGCCTCACCCTATTCGGTTCACCAAAATTAGATATCAAGTGACGTAGACAATACGACACACTTATCTAAATTTCTCAATAAAATTATTTCCATACAATTTAGGGAGAACCTCAACAGCTATAGACCACCGTTCTATTCTCCTGTTACCCCCGCTCGACCCAGCTACACTCTTATTACCTGAAAGGAATTGTCAAGCAAAAAGGGTGAGCACAACTAGCCTAGTAAAGAATATCATGACTAAAGATAATTTACATCCTCAATAGCCTTCATCAGTAATAAATCAGAGATTTAGAACATATGGTAGATGATAAAACTTTTCAACCATAGTTGCAGCGGAACGAGCAATCCATTAGAAGAATCAAAAAGACCATCAGGTCTATTATCTTCTCCATGTTAAAAGTCCACCAATAATATTTTATCCCTGTAACATTAATCAACAATTCCTGTCCAGAATCATATGAATAACTCATAATCATAATTGTGATTCTAAATTCCTCTTCATACCCAGGATGAAGATAATTTTCATCACCTATCTTCACCTGAAATATCAAAAATCATGGTTATACCAAATTACAATTCCTGCTCATAATCATACTAATTAATTCATCTTTGTACTACAGCCAAAGATATTCATTAACAATTCATCTTTGCACTACAGGCCAAAGATATATAACAGTATTTTAGAATAATCAAGTAGAGCATGATATCTACTATCTTTTACGAATTAAAAGTGTATAATCAATATGTTATCGTTGAGACTCAGCTTAATAAATAATCCATATCATCGAATTATCCCCGCACTACGGCCAAGGATATTCATGTAATCATCAATGGTCATGATTATACCGAATAATCCCTAGTTATAATCATACAAATAACAGTCCATCAATGCACTACGGGCCAATGAGGACTTTTATCACATCATTTATAACATTATGGGTCATGATTATACCGAATGATCCCTAGTCATAATTATACCAATAAACAGCTCATCTATGCACATAAGCCAAAGATACTCATCAATCAATAGTTCATCTTTGCACGTAATCCAAAGATATACAACTATAAAACCAATAATCAACAGTCCATCTTTGCACGTAAGCAAAAAATATACAACTGTAAAACCAATAATCAACAGTCCATCTTTGCATGTGAGCCAAAGATGACTTTAATCATAATATAAGCATGAGGATGATGACAATGATATAAGCATTAATCAAACAAAATCAAGGATAAATATTAAAGACTTTAAATTTATCCAGAGTTTAAAAATATCCAAATTGTCAATATGATACTACTTTGTGGAGTAAAATTCAAGAATAATATTCCTGTACCAAAAATAATTTGGACAGAAAAGAAATATATTTTTCGGGTAAATAGTACCCCGCAATAATATCCTATGAATAGTACTTAGGGAATAGTACCTCATGAATAGTACCCTGGCATGAAAAGTACCCTAAATACCCGAGTGAATAATACTAGATTGAATAGTAACTGGGTGAATAGTAACCCGTGAATAGTAACTAGTAAAAAATATACCAAAAAAATGATATTCCATGACGAGTACAAAAGAAATGATATCTCATACGAGTATAATAGAATATACAAAACTGCAAATGGATTTTCACCCACCACGCAGAATCCACGTGATGCGGATCATTTCCACAATTTAATAAAGAATGAATACGAAGGATCATTCACCATGCATGTGGTAATCCACATAGACAAAAGTTATTCCAATGAGAATAATAAAGAATGGAATAATGAAGAATTCACCGTGCATGCGATAGTAATCGCATGCACTCTGTTATTCCCAAATGTAATAATAAAGAATGGAACCAAGTAATGCGTAATCCGCACAGACATGATATTCTGACAAAATAATAAAGAATGGAACCAGATCATGCGTAATCCGCACATACAGGATATTCCAACATAATAATAAAGAATTGAATAACAACAGAATTCACCAGGCATGTGATAGATCAATGATACATGTTATTCCAATGTAATAATAAAGAATGGAATAATGTAAGAATTTCACCATGTATGTGGTATTAGCATGTATGCGAGTTATTCCAACATAACAATAAAGAATGGAATAACAACCCTTAAGAGTATTGAAAGAAAATATCTCTCTTCATGAATACGAAAGAATAATACCCCTTCCTATAATAATAATATCCCTTACCCTAAGAGAAAACTAGATACTGGAATAATGAGGTAGCACACTTCTCTTCTTCTTTCTCTCTATAATTTCTCTCTATAATAATTGTTCTATAGCTTTAGTGAATTGGTAAAAAATAATGAAGGAATGAGCTTCTATTTATAAGAAAATATAGTTTCCATAATTGCACATTTTGGGGCTCGAAATATTACAGTATAATACCTTCATCTTTTCCTTCATTATTAATTTAGTCATGCAAGTATTATCAAACTTGCACCACCTCCCCTAATAGTAAATCATTTGAATCAATAGTAAATCATGTGACTCAATAGTTCTAAACATGTGAAAAAATTAATTATAGTATAGTACCTTCATTTATACCTCTATTTTTAACTTAGTCATGCAAGTACTATCAAACTTGCACCAACTCCCCTAATAGTAAATGAATGTGATTCAATAGTACACATATGTGAACAAATAGTTATAATCATGTGAATTAATAGTAATTAATTGCTCATTTATCCGATTAATTACCCGATTGGTCAATATAACTTCCAGATATAAATTATTATCGAAATAAATGTCGGTTTCCACTAACACTAATAATCCCAACACAATGGAACTATCAATTTCATCTTTAATCAACACGAACTTATTCATCATTAATATTATAACTCACAATATTTAACAACCGTGTCATTCCTGTGAAAGAGGGGCTTTCCGATAAGGATTTCTCCTATATCGACGCCGTTAATTAGATTATCTAACCTCTCATTGACAGAACTTCTAGACATTGTCAATATTGCAATTAATAATATGAATAACTTTGTTGTCTCAATTATTTATTTAATAATATATCATATTATACAGATGATACTGTGACAATAATTGAATCAATAATATGAGAGATATGATGTAGAAATTACTGTAGCAATAATTGAGTATAACTGAGTGACTTCTTACATAAGCATCAATAATCAATACCATGTGCTACTATGCAACCACATGTATTACTGTACTTTTACTACCGAGTAGTTCAACAGTTTTAACGGTAACACTTTCATCGTTATTTTGAATAAAAGATAAATCTGTCGTTTTCTAAATACGACAATACTTCTGTTATGGGGTCCACCAATGATTGTGTCGTCCTACGGAAATTCCCCAATAAAAAAAATATTCCCCGACCAAACGAATATTTTATAACAACTTGCATACTTTGAAAAATTTTCACATATCACCCTTAACTCTAACCTTTTATCAATTTAACCATTTACTAAATAGAATAATTATAAGAAAATTGAATACTTTCATTTCATAAAATTCGGGGTCCCACAATCTCCCTCCCTTATGAAATTTCGCCTCAAATTTACGTACACAGTAGTTCAAGAGATGAGAATACCTTGCTTTCTTTTTCGGATTGTACCTTCCCGGTTATTTCCTCTGTATCATGATTTTCCCATTTCTCATCTCCTATATTTTAGATATCATTCTAGAATAAACCTTCAAAATAAAGGTTAATTGACCTATCACAATTTGTCTACTTATCAAGTAAACAATTTCAGCTTAGGTAAGTCATACACTAGCGAAGTATATTACTCGTCTCTCCCCTCCTAGTTCTAGACTCATATCTCTGCCAGCGACCATATCCCTAAGCTCTGATACCATTTGTGAAGCCCCCAAAATAGGTCCACACGACCCATTCTGAGTCGCCAGATATCATACTATAAAAATCAAATACAAACTTCATTTATACAACTGTTGAACTATCGTGTAGAATACGACCACAGTTAAACTGTGAGTTTTAATAAAAATGTATGTAACTCTCATGGTGCCTCGACCATAACCTTTCAATGGTACTTTACACAAAAGTACTGTCAAAAACTGTTTTAGAAATTAAAATCTTTGGGAAGTGCTCAAGGAAACCTTCGTACATAAGAGGCCATAAATCTACGTTATGATAGATATCATATGTCCAGAGAATTATCCTTGGTTGACCCAATAGACCCCAAAGAAAAATGAGAAGATTACTATCATGTTTCTTCCAATGGTGAGTCTTCTCTTGACATATAACTATCTCCACCGTCTGCAATTGAACATTATGTTTCAACCATACTCCAAGATCATATAGGTAGTGCTCGTAGATATACTCAGCAAGTGGATGTGTACAACCCTGTCTTATGATAACAAGAGGTTGTATGTTATTAGACATCTTGTATGATAGTGACAAAACATCCTTCTAAACTTGTGTTCGCCTCACCCTATTCGGTTCACCAAAATTTGATATCAAGTGACGTATACAATACGACACACTTATCTAAATTTCTCAATAAAAATATTTCCATACTATTTAGGGAGAACCTCAACAGCTGTAGACCACCGTTCTATTCTCCTGTTACCCACGCTCGACCCAGCTACACTCTTATTACCTGAAAGGAATTGTGAAGCAAAAAGGGTGAGCACAACTAGCTCAGTAAAGAATATAATGACTAAAGATAATTTACATCATCAATAGCCTTCATCATTAATAAATTAGAGATTTAGAATATATGGTAGATGATAAAACTTTTCAACCATAGTTGCAGCGGAACGAGCAATCCATTAGAAGAGTCAAATAGACCATCAAGTTAATTATCTTCTCCATTTCAAAAGTCCACCAATAATGTTTTATCTCTGTAACATCAATCAACAATTCCTATCCATAATCATATGACTAACTTATAATCATAATTGTGATTCTAAATTCCTCTTCGCACCCAGGACGAAGATAATTTTCATCACCTATCTTCACCTGAAACATCAAAAATCATGGTTATACCAAATCACAATTCCCCGCCATAATCATACTAATAAATTCATCTTTGCACTACTACCAAAGATATTCATTAACAATTCATCTTTGCACTACGAGCCAAAGACATATAAACCGTATTTTAGAATAATCAAGTAGAGCATGATATCTACTATCTTTTACTTAATTAAAAGTGTATAATCAATATGTTATCACCGAGACTCAACTTTAATAAATAATCCATATCATCGAATCATCCTCAGCACTACTACCAAGGATATTCATGTAATCATCAATGGTCATGATTATACCGAATAATCCTCGGTTATAATTATTCCAATAATCATCCATCAATGCACTACGGCCAATGAGGACTTTTACCACATCATCTATAACATTACGGTCATCATGATTATACCGAATGATCCTCGGTCATAATCATACCAATAAACAATTCATCTATGCACATAAGCCAAAGATACTCATCAATCAATAGTTCATCTTTGCACGTAATCCAAAGATATACACACCAGAAAACCAATAATCAATGTCCATCTTTGCACGTAAGCCAAAGATATACAACTCAGAAACCAATAATCAACGGTTCATTTGCAGCACATGAGGCAAAGATGACTTTCATCATAATATAAGCATGAGGATGATGACAATGATATAAGCATTAATCAAACGAAATCAAGGATAAATATTAAAGACTTTAAATTTATCCAGAGTTTAAAAATATCCAAATTGTCAATATGATACTACTTTGTAGAGTAAAATTCAAGAATAATATTTATGTACTAAAAATAATTTGGACAGAGAAGGAATATATTTTTCGGGTAAATAGTACCCCGCAATAGTATCCTATGAATAGTACTTCGAGAATAATACCTCGTGAATAGTATCCCAGCATGAAAAGTACCCCATATCCCCGAGTGAATAATATTCGGGTGAATAGTAATTTGGGTGAATAGTAACCCATGAATAGTAACTTGTGAATAGCACTCCGACACCAAAAGTGCCCCGAATACCCGAGTGAATAATACTAGATTGAATAGTAATCGAGTGAATAGTAACCCATGAATAGTAACTTGTAAAAAAATACCAAAAAAATGATATTCCATAACAAGTACAAAAGAAATGATATCTCATACGAGTATAATAGAGTATATGAAACTGCAAATGGATTTTCACCCGCCATGCGATAATCCACAAAGACAGATCATTTCCACAATTTAATAAAGAATGAATACGAAGGATCATTCACCATCCATGTAGTAATCCGCATAGACAGGTTATTCCAACAGAATAATAAAGAATGGAATAACAGAATAATTCACTAGGAATGCGATAGATCGCATGCATGTGTTATTCCCAATGTAATAATAAAGAATGGAACTAGGTTATGTAAATCAATAAAGAATGGAACCAATCATGCGCAATCTCCGCAGAGAGGATATTTTAACAGAATAATAAAGAATAGAACTAGGTCATGCGTAATCCGCACAGACGGGATATTCCAACATAATAATAAAGAATGGTATAACAACAGAATTTATCAAGCATGCGATAGACCATGCAGACAGGTTATTCCAACAGAATAATAAAGAATGGAATAACAGAAGAATTTCTCCATGTATGCGGTACTTTGCATAGACAGGTTATTCCAACATAATAATAAAGAATGAAATAACAACCCTTGCGAGTATTGAAAGAAAATAACTCTCTTCATGAATACGAAAGAATAATAACCCTTACTATAATAATAATATCCCTTACCTTAGAAAAAAACTAGATACTAGAATAACGAGGTAGCAGACTTCTCTTCTTCTTTCTCTCTATAATTTCTCTCTATAATAATTGCTCTATAGCTTTAATGAATTGGTGAAAAAAAATGATGGAATGAGCTTCTATTTATAGGAAAATATAGTTTCCATAATTGCACATTTTGGGGCTCGAAATATTACAGTATAATACCTTCATCTTTTCCTTCATTTTTAATTTAGTCATGCAAGTATTATCAAACTTGCACCACATCCCCTAATAGTAAATCATGTGACTCAATAGTTCTAAACATGTGAAAAAATTAATTATAGTATAGTACCTTCATCTATACCTCCATTTTTAACTTAATCATGCAAGTATTATCAAACTTGCACCAACTCCCCTAATAGTAAATGAATGTGATTCAATAGTACGCATATGTGAAGAAATAGTTATAATCATGTGAGTTAATAGCAATTAATTGCTCATTTATCCGATTAATTACCCGATTGGTCAATATAACTTCCAGACATCAATTATTATCAAAATAAATGTCAGTTTCCACTAACACTAATAATCCCAACACAATGGAACTATCAATTTCATCTTTAATCAACACGAACTTATTCATCATTAATATTATAACTCATAATATTTACCAACCAGGTCGTTCCCAGGAAAGAGGTGGCTTTCCAATAAGGATTTCTCATTATTGGCGCGCAATTAGATTATCTAACCTCTCCTTAACAGAACTTCTAGACATTGTCAATATTGCAATTAATAATATGAATAACTTTATCGTCTCAATTATTTATTTAATAATATATCATATTATACAGATGATACTGTGACAATAATTGAATCAATAATATAAGAGATATGATGCAGCAATTACTGTAGCAATAATTGAGTATAACTGAGTGACTTCTTACGTAAGCATCAATAATCAATACCGTGTGCTACTATGCAACCACGCGTATATTACTGTACCTTTACTACCGAGTAGTTCAACAGTTTTAACTATAACACTTTAGCCGTTATTTTTAATAAAAGATAAATCTATTATTTTCTAAATACGGCAATACTTCTATTGTGGGGTCCACCAATGATTGTGCCATCCTACGGATATTCCCCAACGAAAAGAATATTCCCCGACCAAATGAATATTTTATAACAACTTGCATACTTTGAAAATTTTTCATATATCACCCATAATTCTAAACTTTTATCAATTTAACCATTTACTAAATAAAATAATTATAAGAAAATTGAATACTTTCATTTCATAAAATTCGGGGTCTCACAATTCATATCCTTTGAGGGAGACTTATCTGCAACACCCCTTATAATTCAAGGAATTAATCTCAAAGGAGTTGAAAACCCTTTGAAGGTAGTTGCACCAGAACCACTAGTATTGTCATTCATGCCACATTATCCTATCAACAGCCTGAAAAAAGTCCAATAGAACTATGGGGAGGTTGAGGGATTTACGTTAAATCAAGCTACTACGGTATCAAAAGAAAACCCGTTGAATTTACCTCAACAATTGATGAGGCCAGTGATTAAATCCAAGGGGGGAAGTGCCCAAGGAAAAAATTGAAGAATTCCTCCGCAAGATGGGATATAATGAAGACAAGGTGGTGAAAAGATTGAAAGAAGCACCTCAACAGGTATCCATTCTAGACATGGCATTCTCTTTTGAAGATCATCGGGAGGTCATAATGAAGATATTGGAAGAAGCCCACCCTCCAAAGACGGTAGACGTGGAAAAGTTTCATCATCAGGTATATGACATTTTCAATAGCAATGTGAAATCTTTCACTGATGATGACATACCCCCCCCCCCCCAAAGGGACGGGTCATTATAAGATATTGCACATAGTAGTGATGACTTCGGGATATGTGGTCGGAGGTGTGCTAATAGATGGAGGATCTTCCTTGAACATCTGCCCTTATGCCACGTTGGGAAGAATGAAGATCAATTCCAACCGGATCCGAAGAAGCCACATAGTCATAAGAGCCTTCGATGGGTCTCGACGGAATGTTGTAGGAGAAATTTAATTGCCAGTGGAGATCACTCCACACACCTTCTATGTAACGACCGAGAAATTCGGATCCTTTGTAAAATAATTTTATTTAATAAAATAATTTGTTATTATTATGTGTTAGTAAGATGAATGTCGTTCTATAACCTAGAAATGTCAGAACGTTATAGTATTTTAACTACGTAAAGGAATTAAAGTGTTTGAATTTCCAAGACAAAAATAAAAGTTTTCTGAGAAATTTTTTGAAAAATACAATTCACCGATTTCCACTCGGGAATTATTTTTGAACTTTCGAGAAATACGTAATGTTATAATATCAAGGTGAGATGAATTATGTAATAATAATCTAAGTATGGAAAACACAATATTTTGTATGCGGACTTAATTGAGAATGTTAAGGATTTAAAATTAAAATGAAATAAACTTGTGGAATCTTGTATGAAGTGCAAGTCCAATAAGAATTAAGGGACAAGTCCGAGATGTATTAATGATTAAGCCAAGTGTTGGTTTATATGAAGCCCAAATTGATTTAATAAAACCCAAAGATAAGTAAGTAATTTAATATCCAAGCCCAAGCTAGGATCCAATGGGTTAAGCTTGATCCATGGAGAAACCCATGTTGTTATGAGTGAACTTGGTGACCAAGATATTAATGTGGTGGCCAAGTAATAGGAGTGGTTAGCAAGCTTACTTAGGAGTTAAGTAGTGAATAGTAAGGAGGTTAAGTTAAGGAGGTGGGATGAATAATGACCACAATGCCCTAACTTTAGCTTTCCTATAAATAAAAGGCTAGGATTTTCATTTGTTGCTTGTTATTTTCAACCAACAACTCTCCTTTATAAAGCAACTTATTGGTTAAAGAGAATAACACTTATAAGTCCAACATTCATTGTTAGATTTCCAAGAAGAAGAAGTTAGTCATCAAAGGTAATGATCTTATGATCTTATATCGTCCATCTCTATCATTGTCGGATGATCAGAGAAGTCTAACTTAATGATCAGGTATGCTAAGAACATATAAGAATTGAATAAGCAATGGACTTAAGTCGAATAAGTCATGAATAAGTAGGATAAACCTAAATAAGTTATGAACATGATGAACTTGTCATATGATTACTTTAAGAAGTTAGTATGATTCATAAGATATAAGAATGTTGCTTAAAAGACTTAAATCTATAATAAGTTATAAGGAATGAAAACTTATAGTTTATAATTTGCTAAGTTATAAACTTATGAAGAATAAGACAAAACCTAACTTGAAAATAAGTTGTGGTAATATGTAGCTTGAGATGTTCATATGATGTTTAGAATCCATTTAAAACATTGATCAAAACCTAAGTAATGAAGTGTTGGAGGAATCCACACGATTGGACGAAAATCGTCGAATTCGTAAAATTCTCGAAATGGAGGTCAAATTTTGTGTTTTAAATTGGAAACGTTGGTTTTCGATGGATACAAGTCATATTTGGAATTAAAGAGTTTCGGACTCGAAAATGATCGGATTCCAACTTAGAACAAACAAACGAGCATTGAACGTTCACGAACATTTATCGTTTTCGTTAAAAATGGAATAATAGGTGAATTTCTAGCAAACGAAGTCAAATAGATAAAATTCTTACATGAAAGCGTAGAGTATGTAATTTGTGAATCGAAGGCTTTTGAACGAGCCGATTCAGACTTATAACGAAAAAGTTATGAGTCTGGGAATCTCACATAAAAAGTTTGCTGTCAAAAAATTTATGGTGCTGAGTATTGGTGCCGCGGCGCCAGTCAAGGTAGAGTGAGTCATGTCGCAGCACCAAAATGGCTGTGAGCTACTAAAGTTTGGCATCGCAACCCACAGGCCATAATCTTTGAAGTTGGCACCACAATTGCCAAAAGCGGAAAACCTCTTGACGAGACTCGTCATGGCGTAAAGAGCAGAGTAGTAAAAGTTGGCCATGCCAACTTCAACCTTAGGGTTTAGACAATGAAGAAAGTTTGTGAATATATCATGAACGCTAATTGTTTCACAAATGAAATGAAGCGTAAGTATGACATTGTAAGGCATTGTTAAACCTTAATTATGTCAATAAGTAATCAAACATGAATGTAATGACAATGTAAAGTATATCGGAAAGCCGGAATCAATAGTAACAAATCTAAGTTATGATTAAATTAAGAAGAAGGGTAAGATATAGTAGTACACATACTTGATTATATATGACCTAATTTGGTATGTTATGTGATCATGTGTTGTAGAGACTTAATGAGTTAAACGTTAACGTGTTATAACAGTAGCAGACGTTGAAGGCATGTATTCTAACCCTTGTTTCAGTTCAATCTGGACAAGCTTTGTGATTCATGTACTCCTACGCATGAATTGTTTTATGATTAAGTCAAAGCCAATTCTTTCGGCTAGACTTATATTATGTTTGTATCAAAGCATGGTCAATGTTTACCAAGTTATATTGGTGTGGTTTTCAAACGAAGACTGAGTATGCTAAAAATGTTTTGTTGTCAAACGACAAGTACGTGAGGTTGCCACAACTTAAATGTACATACGTTTAATGAATGTAGTGTTGACCAACATAGAGTACTATAGGTTGATCACCTAGACATGCTCATAAAAAATATCAGACTTACAGACTTTGTGTCGGGATGTCCTTTTCAAAGAACTTATGAAATGCTCAAGGTCTTGGACCGGAATTGATGTTTTACTGAATATTGTTGTTATAAAACGTTTTGAATGAAAAGAAGTGCTATTTTAAATTATCGATAGTACTTCATAACTATGGTTCAGTTATTGAAGATATATGGTTCCTATTTTTCAAGCATATTGTTTAATAGAATTGTTGTACTTGCTGAGCTAGTCATGCTCACTCTTGCTTGAAACATATGAATACAACTAAGATCAAACGGACCGAAGGCTCCGGCAAGGATAAGGACAAAGCGAAGACGAACCCGTAGAATACTTATGTAATAGTATAGGGTGAATGATTGTAATATATTTGATATTATGACAACAACAAATGTAATGGTTATAAAGAACCTGGGGAAATGTTAATATTATTTTGGATATATAAAAGACATATTCGTTCCTTTGAGAATTTTCAATTGAATGTATGTATTAATGGTAGTACTGTGTAGCACCATCTGTCGGGTTAGAAGATACCCGAATTTGGGGGCGTTACATTCTACATATCCTTTCAAGTGCTCAACATCACTACATAATATAATTTATTTTTGGGGAGACCTTGGATCCATATGGGAGGAGCCATTCCATCCACTCTTCATCAACAGGTCAAGTACATCACCAATGGTAATCTGGTCTCTATCAATGCTGAACCAAAGTATCATGTCCATTTCCAAACTGATATGCCTCTAATCAGTTTCAATGAATGAGGTGAGCCTGTCAGCTTTCCAGCCCTTGAGGTGAGAAACAATCACTATCGACCCATCGGGGCTTTAGCTTTGAAACCCAAAGTTTCCACCGAAGCATCCAGTCAAGACATGATATCCTTGGGTTTCCAACCTGGACAAGGGTTAGAGAAGAACCAACAAATAATCAGAAGCCCAATTCAAATTCCCTGTCAGACATGGAAGGCTGGATTAGGCCCTCCTCTGGATTAAATCATAGGAATTCGTATAAGCATACATTGGTCCCTTCCTCTACAATTTTGTTGCTTAACCCTACAAATGCAGATTTTGTACGGCCTCTAAGGAAAACTCATGTTTCCGTGACGGGTATGCTGTGTCACCCCCAACATAGGTTCACAACAACCCATTCTGAGTCGCAAGAAATACAACACTACTGACAAAATTTCCTATTACAACTATTAATTGTCGTGTAAAATACGACGACACATATACTGTGAGTTTTAATACAAATATTGTAACGTATATAATACGACAATATTCATACTTAAATTATTACAATGTCATATAAAATACAGCAGCAAATATTTCATGTCCTCAAAGGAATATGAGAAGATTTCCGCCCTCCTCATTTTAATGGAGTGCATTTTTGACGCTTTCAAAATCGAGTTCGAATCACCGTATTTGGTTCACCAAAATTAAATATTAAATGACGAATAGAATACGACACACATATTTTAAGTCCTTGGTACAATTATGATTCCCCACCGTTCTATAACTTGATGAGGATTGTGACTAATTTGAAACCACTTTATACCAATGTTCTCTCTGCTAGTCCCAGTTACACTTTTATTACCTGAAAGGATTTGTGAAACAAAAGGGTGAGCACAAATAGTCCAGTAAAAAATATCATAACTTAATATAATTAAATTATCAATAGACTTCATCAGTAATAAATTAAATATTTCGAACATATAGTAGATGATAAAAGTTTTCAACCATAATAGCAGCGGAATCAATAATCCATTAGAAGAGTAAAGTAGAACATAATGTCTACTATCTTCTCCAAATTAAAAGTCCATCATCAATATTTTATTCCTGTAACACTAATCAACAGTTCTTCGGTATACCTAAGACAAAGAGAACTTTTATCACCTGTTTTTACCTGAAACACAAAGCTCGTGGTTATACCAATTCACAGTTCATGTTTATAATTATGACATTAAATTCATCTTTACACTACAGCCAAAGACATACAACTGTAAAACCAATAATCAACAGTCCATCTTTGCATTATGGGCCAAAGATATACAAACTGTAAAACCAATAATCAACAGTCCATCTTTGCACTACGACCCAAAGATATACAACTGTATAACCAATAATCAATGGTCCATCTTTGCACTACGGGCCAAAGATATACAACTATAAAACCAATAATTAACAGTCCATCTTTGCACTATGGGCCAAAGAGAACTTTCACCACATCATTTGTCTATAACATTTCAGGTCATGATTATACCAATGTACAATTATTGGTCATAATCATACCTATCAATAGTCCATCTATGCAATACGGGTCAAAGATGACTTTCACCACAATATAAGCATGAGGATGATGACAATGATATATATAATGAATGAACATGAATAATAAGAATAATAAGATAAAATAGATCTTAGTGAATTTTAACTTAATTATCTATAGTCCAAATTGCCAACATGATATTAGATAAAGCACAAACTATTAAGGATATTCTAATCATTTCAAGACTTTTCACCATTTAATTATAAGCTGAAGAAACGAATAATAATATATTACTATAATATGGATTATGAAAGAAAATGATATCCCTTTACCATAAAAATGATACCGCTTACCTTAACATGTGACTTGATTCTGCTTTCAGTGAAATTGATCAACTTAAACAATGCTTGAATTCCTTATCTACACTTGGAGTAACCTTACACTCAACAAAAAATACTCACAGTATTATACTCACAATATTATAGTGAAAGAATTTTATATTTTTAGTGTAGTGATAGTGTGTGTTTAGTTGCTCAACCGAGCAACCTATTTATACTGAAAATTGAGGAAACAATTAGCACACACGGGTTGACAAAATAACCAAATGACCTACATAAAATAATGGTAGTGGAATTTATGGTCTCATAGAGGAAATTTATCCAACTTGTACACGTTTTAATAAAATTTGTTCAATAATAGAGTTGTGGTCCATACTAATTTAGGAAAAGTAGAGTGTCGGCAAGTCATGCCAGACTTACTTTTGTAAAAAAAAAAAATAGAACAAACATCTGCATAACATACTTATTTTTAATCAACACATTTTATTTATAAATTATTTATATATTTTCAATCTTTCAAGAATTATTAACATAGACTCACAATACTTCCAACTGGTATAATTATATCATATCAAATAATAATAAGAGTTATTGTGCACAATTATTGAATGAAAGACTGAGTGACTTCTTAGGTAAAAATCAATAATATGAATCGTTGTGCAATACCGTGTGCTACTATGGAATACCATGTACTACTGTGGAATCACGTGTATTACTGTATTTTTATCATCGGGTATTTAAACAGTTTAACGGTAAAAGCTTTGTCGTTATTTTTTATAAAAAGGTTATTTCAGCCGCTTTCTATATCTGATAGTTATTTCGTTATGTGGTCCACCAATGATTGTGCTGTCATACGAATATTCCCCGATAAAAAGAATATTCTCTGACCAAACGAATATTTCCTGAAAACTGTTCACTTCATATATTTTTCACATTCTTCGGATTATCCGACAATTTTCTATAACCATTTCTATTTATAAAAACTATCATTTAATAGCTTCAAAATTAAAATACTAACTCGACATACTTTTTTATCTTTTAAACATCATCAATATTAATATTATATTATTATAATATTTTTCAAAGAAATTTTATAATTTTCCACAATTCATAGAATTTTCTATGAATTTCATCTATGTTTAAACTAACTTTAAATAGTTTAAAAATACAATAAATATTTACATTATTCAATAATTTTTCAAAACTATCAAAAATTATAAAATAATATTATAAGATTTTTTACCAAGTTTCATAATTTTTCATCATTCATAGAATTTTCTATGAATTTCTTATATTTTTAAACTAACTATAAATAGTTTAAAAATATAATAATTACTTTTGATTTTCAATAATTCATCAAAAATTTATAGAAATTCAAAGATAATATTATAAGAATTCTGTAAAAATATTTACACCCAAATAATTTTTCTAATAATTTAATTATAAATTCCAATATTTAGAAACTTTAATAATTCATATTAATTAGTCCTTTTATCAGAAAATTACGGATCATATGTCGTTTCCCTGTGAAATTTAATTCTCTACAACTTTGCAGAAGAAAGTGTTTTCCAAATTTCGCATTTAACATAGAGAAACAGGCTTACCGAAAAATTCTACTACAAAAAATCTAAATCAGTCAGCTCTTAAAATTCATAACAAATCATACGTTAATCTTTAACGGTTCAAAATTTGTGGACATATTCTCAACTTATTTATGTCTAACATATCCAAAAATTATAACGATCCAATGATCGAATTAAAAAAGTATAGCTCACGCAATAGAGCTTAAGAACACTGATTTTTCAGACTATGAGTCATTCGTACCAGTTTCATTCAAACAGTCACCACGAAAAATCCACAAGGAATTTTTGGGTGATTCTAATTTATGCGTTTAGCTTACTTCCAGGGCTTTCTTTTGATATATGGCTCATCTCCTAACTGATTATACACAAAGAGTTATAGATTTTAAAAAATCAAGTAGTAAACTAATTTTTCTGAAAATTTAGATTTTTTTCATTCTTCTTTTGATTTCTAGATTTCTCCTATTTTATTCATGTTTATGCAAGTTTAAATCATTCAATACATACATAAATATGTACTCTTCACATAAAATCCATAAAACTTAAATCTAAGAATAAATCAAATATTTTAAAATAACCTTTTCTTTTAATTTACTCTTCATTTCTCATTCTTCTTCATTTTCTTCTTCCTTCTCTTCTTCTTTCTCTTTCTCTTTCTCTCTTTTCTCTATTCTCCTGCTTTCTCCAACCGAGAGGAAAAAATTGGAATGAGTTGAGGAAGTCTCCTCCCTTATCATCCTTATATTTTCTTTCTCTTTCTTTTCCTTTTCTGTCTTCCTCTTTTATTCCTTTCTTTCCTCTTTTTCTTCCTTTCTTTTCTTTTCCTTCCACATGTTCCCCCACCATTTCCCACTTACTCTTTTTATTTGCCCATTAATCCGATTAATTGTTCATTTGACCATTTATCAATTTATCATTTTATAATTTTAGAATAATAATTATAAATTAAATTAGACTTTTATTTCATAAAAGTCAGGATCTTACATATGTTATTTCCTAAGCCCAGACTGGTCAGTGGGAAAGAAGTCCTAATTCCAGACCCATACATTGAGGAAAGGAATCAGAGACGCAAACAAGACGTGAAGAGACGGTTATCAAAGATGTATTTCTTGGTACATACCTAGGGTATGAACGAGGATATCCTAGATGATGATTGCTCAGAAGATCAGATCTTGATCCCTCACATCAATAGGGCTAAAGATAACCGGTCAAAGAAAAATGTTGACCCTAATGTGAACTCAGTCATGGTCATCATCAAAGAGGAGGATGAAAACCACCCCTTCATCAAAACTGTCCACCAGGACTTGACCCTAGGTAACTGGAGCAGCACTCCTTGCATTTGCCTAAAATGGTAAAAAGGGCAGAAAATCCCTCTGCCTTGCTTTGTACATATCATTAACTGGTTATTTTTTGTTGCATAGTAATAGTTGTTACTTTTGTCACGCTAACACTTTGTATAATCAAACAATTTCATATATTAAGTGAAAGCATTTTGTTTACATAACTCTAGAGTTAGGTTTGTCTAAACTTGCTAATGGAATGCCAAATCTTCACAATGACTACAACTTTGATGTAAAGTTGGACTTCATCTTGATGGAGGTTGAGCAAGAGGACTCTGAGGTGCCTTAGGAGATCAAAGAATGGGTCAAAGATAAACCCACACCAAACCTTGATCAAACCACCTCTGTCAACATCGGAACCTTAGAAAACTCTAAACAAATCTAGATTGGCGTGAACCTTACCCCAAGCCAAAGGAAAGACCCGGTTGCTCTATTGACCCAGTTCTAGGATGTGTTTACATGGTCTCATGAAGACATGATTGGTTTGTCTACTGATATTATCATTCATTGCATGTCCATTAAAGAGGGATTCAATCCAGTCAAATAAAAGCTCAGGTGATTAAAACCTGAGTGGAGTTTGAAAGTTAAAGAAGAAATTATGAGACAATTCAAAGCCGACATCATCATGGTATCAATCTACCTAGAGTGGCTATCCAACATAGTTCTCATGCCTAAGCCCGGAGGGAAGGTACTAGTGTGCGTGGATTACATGGATTTGAACAAAACTTGTCTCAAAGATAATTTCCCAATGCCTTTTATCCACATACTCATAGACAACAAATCTCAATATTGCATATACTCTTTTATTGACTACTTTTTTGGATACAACTAGATCATAGTTGTTGAAGAGGACTAGGAGAAAACAACATTCATCACTCCCTCGGGATCCTTTTGGTACAAAAGGTTGTTATTCAGCCTCATCAATGCCGAGGCTACCTATCAGTGAGCCATAATGGCTCTCTTCCATGATTTAATGCACAAAGAAATAGAAGTCTATGTGGATGCACTACTAGAAAATTGACCTATAGCGACGAGATATAGCGACGGTCGGGGCGGAACAGTAGCTATAGGATAATATACCGATGCTCATGAGATGGTCGTCGATATAGAGAGAGAAAATGGCTCTATTCCGATGGTCACTCCTTAACCGTCGTAATAGAGGAGAAAAATATACTATACCAAGCCCTTTGGCAGTAGGTAATGAACTTCTCCCTCCTAAATAAAATTATCTGCCAAAATCTTCCTCCATTATTTTCACGCTCCAAAAAACTCTCCCAGTCTACTCTGGTAAATCTCATACCCAGCCATATCTAACTCCCTAAATGTCTTATATCCACCCTTAATATGTTATACAAGAGCCTAAATCTCTCATACCGAGTCAAGCCCTAATCGCACATATGAACTACATCTGATGTAAGGCGGAATTAGTCGAAATCAGTCGGTGAAGGATTTTAGGAGCGGAATTAGCCTAAATCTCTCATACCGAGTCAAGCCCTAATTTTGATGACGGAGGGTTTAGATCTGCATCTGATGTGAGGCGGAATTAGTCGGTGGGGGATCTCTCATTTCTGTTATTGTAAGAATTCACTTTAAATTGCTTGGATCGCCAAAACTAGATTGATTGGCTTTAATATAAGATGCTGAACATGTTTTTAGTTATGGCCTATAAGCCACTCTATGCTGATAAGCCTTGGTATCTTGATCTGATTATGTTGTCATTTCTGTTGGATGGAAACATATATAATTCTTTTGTACAGTCGTCAAATCTATTAAATAACTGATGTGTTTTTGGTTGTGATGTTTCGCAGGAAAATATGCATACAAATGTGTTGAGCCCAGAAATAGTAACATCACTTAGGCAAGTGAATGAAAAGATTGTACAAATTAGCCTCACCAATTCTATATATTGGAATGCCCATACTTTTGCTCTAACCGAATCTGTAAGCTATTAGCATTTGGTCTTTGGTGATAAAGGCACTTGGGCGTTGAACTTGTTGCCAACCAAACTGAGAGGACGAATCCCCAACAAGTTGATGTTGATCTCAGCTAAAACTTGTGCTAATAATCCCATCTCCTAATTTATCAATCATCATACTCGTTATGCTTTGTTTTTAGTGTTCATATCTCCTCCATATTTATTTTTGTACAGAGAAACAAACAAAGGATTCTGAAGAATGAATGTAGCTAGGTAGAAGGGGCCTAAGCAAATGCTGTAAAAATATTATCGTTCAAAAATTATTGTTGTAGTAGGCCTCAAGCAGTAAATAGTTGCTACATTTATTTGTTTCTAGATTCATTTAATTATGAATGGTCTCTACATCATAATCCTGATTTGATCTGCTCTAGAGCAGTATCAAAACTTTAGCTCATTTATTTATGGCTGAAATCCTTATGTTCCATTTACCTGAACAAAACATGGAACTCACGAACGAAATAATTCGTTGCTTTCTCATTCATCTTACCCTTCGTTCTATTCACTTTCCTTGGGATAGATAGCAGACATTTGATAGATTGACATTAATTTTTATATCTTTGAATTTCAAAGAAAATTTTGTGCCGTTGATTCTTCCACTTTATTTATAATTTGGGTTTGATATTTTCAAAATATTGTTAAATCTTACTGTTTTTGAATGTGTCATCCTGTTTGTTCTCATCAGTTTTATTTTCATTGTCCATTTTGTGGTGTTTGTGCCCTTTGCTTTTGTGCGATATATTCTGCTATATCAAATATAGCATAATAATAATTTGTTAGCCCTTTCTGATTTCATCACTTTTCTAATATATTAGGAGGCAATATCCGAGTATAAAGGCACTTTCATTACTGTTTCTCATGACCGGTACTTCATAAAGCAAATAGTTAACAGAGTATTAGAAGTAAAGGATGGCAATATACAAGACTATTTGGGCGACTGTAACGTAAGTCAGCTTTTTTTGCAGTTAATTTCATAATTTTATGCCTACATGACATAAAATTTCATCATCATATAAACAATGCAAATCTTGGTTCTTTTTAGTAAATCATTTTGAATTCTTTAGCCTTATGTGACATGCCTTTACTATAATTGTTGTTGACTTGTCATCATAATATATATAATAATTTTCATGGTCATTTTTCTCCCTCTATTTTTGGTGTGTAGTGTGCTCTACCTGTCTATATGGTTTTGCAAGTGTTCGCATTGGGATGTTCTTTCTGCTGTTACTTAGGTAAAATTTAATTGTACAATTAGAGAGAAATTGGTCACTAGATAGTAGAGTTTTTAATGGTACTGGTGGCTTAATGAATTGCAAAGCTTGTTAAATAATTTAAACATTTAGTCAGGATATCAGCTCCAAGATATATTAGTCAGCCATCTTCCTTATAATTAGCTCATTTTACCTAATAAGAAGGATAAGCAAACTTTAATTTCATTTTCGTGTGTTCATGTAGGTCTCATTGAGTTTATATACAGATGGCTGGACATTCTGTTGTTGGTCAAAATTATCATGGTGTTTTTCCATTGAGAGGTAAATTACTCAATGTGAGGGAAGCAAGCCATAAATAGATAATGGAAAACACTATTTATATTTATTCATTGTATGCAATTTGCTAAATGGTGTATATTTATGTATATCGAGAATCTATAACAGACAGTTAGTTGTTTTTGGGAGCTAAGTAATATATAACTTGATAAGCAGATTATTGTCGCGACAAAAGATGTCTAAGCAAAGAAGGAAATTTATGCTCCCTATAACATTCTTCCACTATATTCTGCTGGGGGGTCACAGTTCATTATGCAGTTCGAAGAGGTACCATAAGTGCATAGGCATAAATTGTATAAGGGAAGTTTCTTAAGGTTTAAACTCCAATTAATGTGTAATACCTTCTTCAACCAATTTAAACATGTTTTACTTGATAGCTTAAAGAACTACTTACAGAGCCAATTGCATTGATTGTCATCTTATTAACATGTAAATGGATCTTTGGTCACTTTTATCGAGATAATATAATTCCATCCTGCAGGTTCGAGTGAAGGTTGCTCTTTTACAGCAATCAAAAACCCGGTTGATTGGTCCGAACTGCCCTGGTATCATCAACCCTGGAGAATGCAAAATTTGAATTATGCCTGGTTACATTCACAAACTAGGGAGGATAGGAATTATTTCACGATCTGGCACATTGATGTATGAAGCGGTAAGATCCATATATCCAAGGTTTTCATATAGTGTATGATAACTTGTATTGCTTCCCACTGCGGTCAATCTCTCTCTATCTCTGCACAAATTAGGAATTCTTTTGTGGTACAATCATTTGACGCAACCTTTGAATTCTTTGTCTCTGTCTCTGCTTACTACCTTTGTATTAATCGTATGGATTGCCTTGCCTTTTCTCAAAATGGTTGGTTGACGCAACCATATTATATTCTCCATCCACCTATCCATCCTATAAAAAGATCAATATCTTTCCATTTTTTCAACACCTTGCACACACTGTGTTATTATTGTTGTACAACGGGTTAATTCAGGTAGTGATGAAACCGAGACTAAGGAGTCTAACAAATTTAATGTTTTGGACAGATCTAGAGAGGAGAGGAGAGGAGGGAGAAAGGAAAATGGAGATGAAGAAGTAATATTGGTACAAATTAATATGGATGGAATTGAAGAAAATATTGGTGATTTATTTATTAAGGAAGGGTAAGTATTAATTACATATGTGAAGGTTAATTAGTGGTACTTTTGGGGTACTTGAGTTTGAGGCAGTGTACACCAAGGGTTCATTATTCTACACGGCCAAATGCATTTTTTATCTTTTAAATCATTTATAAATGTCTAGATTCAACTCTCTTATTAGTTATTATTCAAAACAGAATAATTAAGAGACTTGAGATTTCTATGTCTATTTGATAAATTTGAACAAATTTATTAGTATGTCTAATGCACTCACAATAACAGTAAATTTTTGTATGGTTTATTATATTATTGTAGTTGTTAAGCAGTAATGTGCACATCTAATAGTATTATTTTCGTTTGACATATACAATTTTATAGTCTTACTCCAAACTTGTGATTTTTGAACAGGTGGATGATAAACTTTATATATATTTGGAATATGTTTCTGGTGGCTCCATCTATATGCTTCTCCAAGAATATGGACTATTGAGGCTGCTCCAAGAATATATAACTAAAATATTGTATTGTAATGATTGTAATTTTTTAATGATTGTATTGTGAATGATTGTTATGTTGTAATAATTGTATTGTGAAAGATTGTATTGTGAATGATTGTAATGTTGTAAAATATTTCTTCTTATATTGTAATGTTGTAATGTGAATGATTTTAAATGATATATATAATATTTTTTTATATTTTATTTTATATTGTATTTGTGTTTGTTGAATAAATGTGCATTATTAATTATTATTTTTTAAATATATAAAGGCGATAGCGACGGTCATCGACTGTAGCTATAGTGTTTTATAAAACATAGGCCTATAGCGACGGTCGTCGAGCGTCGCTATAGACATCTATAGCTACTACCATGGACCAGTAGCAATAACTCTCATTTCGTTGGTAAAGAGCAAATACACGATTTTGCCATGACCTATAGCTAGGGTCGGTGACCGTCGCTATAGGCCAAAAGACCGTGGCTATAGGCTTTACCGACTGGTTCTATGGCGACGGTCAACGACTGTTGCTAAAAGTTTTAGCGATGGTTTTTTGGCGTATAGCGACGGTCGCCGACCGTCGCTATAGGTTGATTTTCTAGTAGTGATGACATCATCGTCAAATCCCAAAGGGAAGAGGACCACATAAACCACCTCAAAAACCTCTTCAACTAGTTGCACAAATATAACATGAAGCTGAATCCGGCCAAGTGTGCCTTCGGTGTCAAGTTAGGCAAGTTGATGGGATTTCTGGTGAGCCACAATGGCATTGAGCTGGATCCTAACAAAATTAAAGTCATCACTGAGATGCCCGTGCCCTTGATAGAGAACGATATACAGGGATTTTTGGGGAGAATCAATTTAATCAGCAGATTCATCTCCTAACTCACAACAACGTGTGAACCGATCTTTAAGTTGTTAAGGAAAAATTCCTCCAAGAAGTTGAATGAGGAGTGTCAAAAAGCCTTCCTTTCCATAAAAGAGAAATTGGTCAAAGCTCCCGTCTTAGTACCTCCAAGGGATGACATTCCCATGTTTATGTTCCTATCAATCAATGACAATTCCACGGACTGCATACTGGGGCAAGAAGATGATAGAGACAATGAAAGAGCTATCTATTACCTCAGCAAAAGATTCAGTAACATCAAGAAGAAGTACACTTTGATTAAAAAGACTTGTTGTGCATTAGCATGGGCCTCCATGAGATTACAACATTATCTCCATGGTCACACAACCCATCTCATATCCCGCATGGATCCGCTGAAGTATGTATTCAGCAATCCAATGTTGAATTATCAACTGTCCATATGGCAGTTGATCCTCCAACAATTCGACATCATCTTTATGAACCAAAAGTCTATCAAAGGTCAAGGAATTATGGATCAATTGGCCGTAACACCATTAGGGGATTTCAAACCCTTGGAAACTTATTTCCCCGATGAAGGGGTAATGACAATTCAGCAAAACCATCAGGGTGATACAGTCCGATCATGGAAATTTTACTTTGATGGAGTTGTAAACATGGACGGTGCTGGAGCAGGGGTTGTTCTGGTATTTACTTTGGGAGAACAATATCCCATTGCTATCAAGTTACAATTTGTCAGCACCAACAACACGGCTGAGTACGAAGGGTGTATAATGGGGTTGAAACTGGCCCAATCCACTGGTGACAAATGGTTAGCTGTCTTTGGGTATTCTGAGCTGGTCATCAAACAAAACACTGGGATCTATCACACCAAAGAATTGCATTTTCTACCTTACCATCGGCATGTTATCAAGATAGCTATAGAGTTTAAAGAAATATCCTTCCTCCACATTCCTCGGAACATGAATAACTTCGCTGATACACTAGCAACCCTGGCCTCCTTGATTAACATATCTAAAAGAGGAGGCATTCCAAATATCAAACTTGCCAGCTAGAAGGCACCAACCTATGGAAATTACATCGGAGAAGTATCGGATGAACTGTCTCCCATCAAACACTCTTGGTACCACTCTATCAAGGAGTATCTGCGAGATGGATCTACGCCCACTAGGCAAGTCAAGCTGATAGAAAGCGGATTCATAGAATGGCCATGAAATTTTATCTAAGCAGAGACACACTATATAAAAGAGATGTAGGATTAGGCCTTCTAATATGCCTAGATAAAGACCAAGCCCAAAGACTTATGGATGAAATCCATGGTGGGGTATGTGGCCCATACATGAGCAGTTCTTTACTTGTCAAGAAGATCTTAAGAACAGGGCATTACTGGATCTCTCTCAAAGTTTATTGTGATGATCACGTCAGGAGATGTTATCAATGCCAAATTCATGGAAATTTTATCCACACTCTTCCAAGGGAACTCCACAATATGAGTTTACCATGGCCCTTTTCAATGTGGGGAATGGACGTGATCGGGCCAATCGACCCCAAAGCCAGCAACGGTTATCAGTTTATCTTCACCATGATCGCCTACTTCACCAAGTGGGTAGAAGCGGCCTCTTTTGCCTAAGTCACCAAAGAGGTTATCATTAGTTTCGTCAGAAACAATGTCATTTGTTGATATGGACAACCGGAGGTGATCATATCAGACAATGCCAAAAACCTCAACAACTAGATGATGGAGGAATTATGCAACAAATTCCACATCAAGCATCTAAACTCCGTCATCTATCATCCAAAGATGAATGGTGTTGTTGAAGATGCTAACAAGAACATCAAATAGATCATGCAAAAGATGTCCACCAATCACAAATGATGGCCTAACTTGTTGCCTCTGACTATGCTAACCTACAAAATGTCAATGGGCACTTATACTAGGCCAACCCCCTACTCATTGATCTATGGCATGGAAGCAGTGCTCCCCATAAAGGTAGAAATGGAATCCTTAAGAGTTTTGATAGATTCTCAAATGGAGGAAGACCAATGGTTGCAAGATCGGTACCACCAAAACCATTTTTCATGGTCAATTATATCAACAGAGGATCACTCGATTCTACAACAAGAAAGTCTGGCTACGGCAATTCAAAGAAAATGACTTGGTCTTGAAGAAAGTCCTTGCCAATCAAGACCAATCTAAAGGAAAGTTTTCCCCAAACTGGGAAGGCCCTTTCATTGTAAAGGAGGTATTGACGGGAGGAGCCATTAGATTGCAAGAAATGGATGGCGAAGAATTTCACCAACTTATCAACTTAGACATCGTTAAGAGGTATTATGTCTGAAGTTACCAGCAAACCAGCATCCTGTTTCTGGATCATCAATCCATCAATCAATTCAATTTATGTTTTTAAAACCTTTCCAACTGCATCAATTTGGCATCAAGCTGGAACTATGTAGACCTGATCTCCCCCAGACACGGGAGTACATAGGCAACCATCCATGGTGCGGTCTAACCCCTGCGAAAATAATAATAGACAAAAAACCCTTTCAGCACATACAACTGTCAAACCATTCAGGTCTAGCTAGAACTACGAAGACCTAGTCTCCCCTAATCAATGGGAGTACGTAGGCATCCATTTACGATACGGTCTCACCCCTACAAAATCATAAAACCCTTTCAATGGTTTTGCGATCACCCATTCAGCTCTTTAACCTTTCAAGCCAAACTATAAAGATGGAACTACATGGTCTTCCCTTATCAATGGGAAAAAACTGGTGACAATCTGTGGTGCAGTCAAACAACATCTCATCAGCTCAGACCACAAAGATGGAACTACCTGATCTCCCCTCATCAATGGGAGAAACCTGGTGACCATCTGTGGTACGGTCGAACCCTCAGAGAGGAAATCCAACACCCTTTTTTTAAACCCCAACCACATTCAAAAACCAGTCCCAAAACACCAAAGAACTTGGAAACCTAGAGATCAACGATCCTTTCTGAAAGATCCTGGGACATCTCAATGTCCATCCACCAAAGAGGAGTTCAGAATACATCAAGATCGCATGTCATGAAGAAAATGGCAACTATCAAGCAAGTAACAAGGCATATCTAAAAGAGAAGTGAATCAAAATATATTTCCTTGCCATATAATATTGTTTGATATATACAATATATCTTGTACATGACAAAAATGGCTAACCTAGTTTATGCAGGAACATAAAAGCTAATCTACAAGATCATGGATAAGCGAGCCAACAAATCCAACATGGCATCCCTCTCAAAAGATGGAGGTGAATCTATGAGCTCCTGCCCCAAGGTGTCCATGCGATCCAGGAGATCTACGGTCATCTACATAGTGCTACCATGGTCATCTATAAAGGCACTCATCTCTGCAACAATGCTAGCAGTATGAGATCTAAGCGCAATACTATCAGTAGTGGTAGCATCTCGGGTAGCTAGAGCCTCATCCCACTCAACAACAGCTGCATCCCAAGACGATCAAGCCTCATCCCGCTCAACAATAGTGGTATCCCTACTAGCTAGGACATCACCCCTCTCAATAAAAATTACATCTCTACTGAAAAAAGCTGTCAACATCAAGGCCCTAGCTTGATCCATCTCAAATATCATCAAATGCAACCTCTGCTCCAAATACTTTATAGAATATAGAGCCATATCAGTGGGAATACTAGGGGAATCAACCAGAGCTATTGTCAAGCCAGTAAATAGCTCATCCTCGGTGGGAGAATCAGGGTCCTCCATAGGCTCCCCATCGTCTGAATCAATACTCGGCTATGAGGAAACAACCCTAGCCGATACAATCTATGCATCCAGTCATATAGAATACTCTAAAAAGCGACTTGGATGACTAGTTGAAAAGTCATCCCTCTCTTAACGAGTCCAACAATCATAAATCCTGGTCAAGTCCCCTGCTGACAAAAGCCGAGATTACAATCTTTGACCCACTGCCCCGTCAAAGGGATGAATATCCTGAAACTAGTCAAACTGTCTTATGACAGCCAGTGGAGGTTGTAAGACCCCGAAATTTTTAAATAAAAAGGAATTTCCCTTATTTATTATTTTGAAATAGTAAGGGTTGATTTGATTAATGTGGATAGTTAAGGGTTAAATACGCAAATATTTCAAAATAAGCAAGTGGTTATAAAATATTCATTATCGTCGGGGAATATTCGTTTGGTCGTGGAATATTAAATGTCTTTTCGGGGAATATTCGTATGACTGGCATGACCATGTGTGGGCCCCATAACTGAAAGCGATTGGATGAAGAAAACGACAAATATCGTTGTTTAAAAATAACAGCGTAGTTATTACAAAGTAACACTATTGGAATACCGGTGGTTAAAACATAGTAATACGCGTTGTTGCACAAGAGCACTGCGGTATTGCACCAATTATTAAAGGCACTACTCAATAATGGTTACGATAATTCTTTATTCGATATTTTATTGAGTTAATAATTGTCTTCGTTGATATTTTATATTCTTTGTTGTTTCAATAATTGTCATTACACAAGTATTTTTCATTATCGAAGCAATAATTCATATTATCCTAATAATATTATTAGATAACATTATTGGCAATGTCTAGAAAGTTCTCATCTAAGGAGAGGTTTGGTCACCTAATTGCGGCGCCAAAGAAGAAGAAATTCTTATTGAAAGCCCTCTCTTTCCTGAGGAACCGCTCGTTTGTCAATATTGTGATTCTGTAATATTATTTGTGAATAATTAATTATTGATTTATATGATGAGGAAAATATTGATTTTATGTGGATATAGATGGAGAAAATTTTAAATGACAATTGTTGAAAATTAATATTTTATCTTTTTCTCGATAAAATAATTCATTTAAATATATTATTTTAATAATATATTAACGGTGATATTTTACAACGAATGTGGGATATATGAGTATACGAGGAGGAAGAGTATTTTTGTTGCAATAAATGTTTAAAACATGTTAAACATGTCTCTGTGGACCCCATTTATTGATTTGAAATTTGATTATAGCACAAAAATCGCCTGGTTTGTGGATTTTGGCCAATTTCTATTTGGAATTTGGAAAACTTTCTTACGCAAAGTTGTAGAGAATTGAATTTCCTATAAAAACTCTCGAGATTCAATTTTCCGACAAAAGGGCTATTTATTGTGAATTATTGAAGTTCAAGCTCAAAATAATTAATTTTTGAAGTTTTAAATATTTTAATAAGAAAACATTTTTTTGAGTTAGGCAAGGTGAGTCACTCTTGGTGGTGATGGTTTGAATCAGATTTTGGGTGCGTAGGAATTTAATAATTATATATTAATATTTTATTAAATTTTACGCTTTGGTGTTCTAAGCAATTTCCTATAAATAGGTGCTTAGGTTAGAATTGAAAATCACACCGTAAATCAAGTTTTCTCTCTATATTATCGAGCGTATTCTTGTGAGTATTTTGAGTATACTTTGAGTATTGTTAGATTAATGCAAGTTCCTTCTACACTATATCCTGTTTCAAACTAAGAGTAATTGATCTTTCGAGGTAAGGGATGTTATTTTCTTCTCAAATGATATTATTTCTTCAATATCATTATCTTTGAAATATTGGTTGGAACTTTTTATCAAATTTGGAACTTTTTCATGCCTGGGGTTACTATTCATGAGTTACTATTCACGAAGTTACTATTCACGAGTACTATTAATGAAGCGTGAAGATGTTTTTTTTGTGGAATTTCTATCTTTTGGTGTCGAGTTACTATTCACGTATACGACACTATTCACGATATCTGGCACTATTCACCTAAAAAATAAAATTTCTTCTTTTCGTCCAAAATATCTATTCGGATACTAGCTTTGATTGTATCCATGTTTTGATCATTCTTGAATTTTACACCACTATGATTATTTTGAGGTATTTTGAACATGGATAAAACAAAGTACTGAATCCTTAATCCTTAATCCTTGTCATTTTGTTTCACCGGATTCGCTTCTTTAAAATATTTTTCATCATCCTCGGTCTTAAATGATGATATTATTGAATATCTTTGGCACAGTAGTGCAAAGATGAATGATTTCTGAAGAATATCTTTGGCTGTAGTGCAAAGATGAGCAGTGTTTAAATGAACACGACCAATCGATGAATATCTTTGGCTTTAGAAGTGCAAAGATGAATATTTGATTCCGTATGTATATTGATTGATGTTACAGAGGGATAAAAGATGAGACGATGAACTTTTAAATTCATACATAGAAGATAGTAGTTTGCATTCTCTACTTAACTCTTCTAATGAATTATTATTTCATTGCGAATATTGATTTAAAATTTGTTGTCTATTGTATTCTATTAGATTTTTCCTGTTGAAGACTAACGATAATTTGTTGTATATTATCTTAGTCATAATACTCTTCTTGAGCTAGTTGAGCTCACCCTTTTCCTTTGTGTTCCATTTTTCTCGAGAAGCGAGAATATAAGCGAGTACTTAGCCGGGGTATGGAATGAAGGTTTTAGAAAGGATTGTTTAGTAGTCTTCACCATTTTTGTAAAATAATGTATCAATAAATGTGATGAGGATTTATTTGAGTATAGATATTGTCTAGAGGATAATATTTGTATTCAAACTCACAGTTTTACTGTTGTAATAATAAAGTTGTAGTTGTTTCTGTACCATGTATTGACAACTCAGAAAGGGTGATGAATACCTATTTTGTGGGCATCACAGATGATATGTGTTCACCTCCCTCAAACTAGCCATGGGTAGATAGTCCATGCTAACTGCATGGGTGATAAAGTTGTAGGGAGAGCTAAGCCCTAAACATGGCAGAATAGCAAATGGATCCTCGATCCCTGATAAAAAATCTAACCAGGATACTGCATATGTACACTCAACCAGCTAAAAGGAATAAGACATGGTTATCTCATGAGAAAAGTAATACCCATAACGTCTGAAGTTGCCAATTGGTCTCAAGTGTTTCATAAACCACACGTATAATGAGACGGCACTGCCTCTAAAGAACCCCTTAGAATGGGTATGGCAAAATGCGGTCGACCTCAAGGTCTCTGCCAAGATCATCGGCAAGATGGTATAACCCTCCCTGAGGGCATGGACTACCACAATCACGCTGATATCCAGATGGTCCATGTACAACGACATGTACAGATAGGCCACAATGCATATCAAGAAAATATCTACGCGGGTGGTATGCCACTCACCCTCATAAATTGTGAAGTCCCCAGAATATCATAGATAACTATCCAATAACCTAAATCATTCAATTAAGAAATCCATGGACACCACATGCCTCGAGGTAATGTCATCCAGGGCAACTCTACACCTTAAGCCTGTCAAGGTCATAAACTGTCGGCTCATATCACTAACAGTCATCCGAGCGCAAGGCCGATTCAAAGACAAGTGTGTAAGACACTCATACTCCTCCAATGTTGGAGCCAACTAATGGATATCAAATCTAAACACCCATCTCTCTGGTATCCAATGATCAAGCATGTCCTCTAAAAAGCCCAATGGAACCTGAAATGTTAGGAGGGTCATGGAGTGCCTCAATAACTGATCAACTGTCACCCTATCTAGGAAAGACAAACTTCCATACCAAGATCTCAAAGAAGATGCCACCAACATGGGTGGGGTATGCTCAATCGAGATAACAGTGGATGAAGACATCTACAGAACTATATCATAAGACCATCTAGGGGTCAATTCTAAACTCACATCTGGGAATGCATATCCATGACATAATGCATGCATCATGATAAATGATAAATGATAGATGATAATATGATGTAGGGAATAGAATGCATTATACATACATTCCTAAATACATCATCATCTAATACATCATGTAAGACCCCGAAATTTTTTTAAATAAAAAGGAATTTCCTTTATTTATTATTTTGAAATAGTAAGGGTTGATTTGATTAATGTGGATAGTTAAGGGTTAAATCATAAATATTTCAAAATAAACAAGTGGTTATAAAATATTCATTTTTGTTTGGGAATATTAGTTTGGTCGTGGAATATTAAATGCTGTCGAGAATATTAAATGCGGCCAGTGCGACCATGTGTGGGCCCCATAACTTGAGCGATTGGATGAAGAAAACGACAAATATAAGTTGGTTAAAAATAACAGGCGTAGTTATTTCTGTTAAGGCCATTGGAATACCGGTGGTTAAAATACGATGTCTGGCGTGGTTTGCACGATGCACACTCACGGTATTGCACAGTATTGTTGAATTATTGATCCTTACGTGAAAGGCACTTTACTCAATAATTTTCACACGATGAATTCTTGTTCAATATTTTATTTTATTGATTCAATAATTGCTACGTTGATATTTTATATTATTGTTGTTCAATAATTGTCACTGCACAGTATCTCCATTATCAGATCAATAATTCATATTATTTGAATAATATTATTAGATAGCATTATTGGCAATGTCTAGAAAGTTCTGTCAAGGAGAGGTTTGGTCACCTAATTGCGGCGCCATGATGAGGAGAAATCCTTATCGGAAAGCCCCTCTTTCTGAGGAGCGGCACTGGTTGTCATAATTGTGATTACGTAATATTATTTGTGAATAATTAATTATTGATTCATATGATAAAGAAATATTTATTTTATGTGGATATAAATGATGGATTTATTTATGTGGTTATAAATGAAGAAATTATTGTTGAGGTGTTTTATCGATATTTTACCAGTTGGAGGTATTAAAAATTAAATCGGGGGTTTTGAGATATATTGCGGGGATTATAATTTTTAATCAAATAGTTGGATTGTGGTAATTTTTGGATATGTTATACATATATAAGTTGAGTATATGTCCACAAATTTTGAACCGTTAAAATGTGTACGAATGATTTGTTATGAATTTTAAGAGGTGTCCGATTAGGAAATTAGGGTTATAATTGATTTTGGTGGAAAATTCTAGAATTGAGTGGGCCCCACTTGTGGTTGGTGAAGAAATGTGCTGAATTTTATTTCAAATGTGGTGGGTGGCAATAGTAGCGAGTAAAGCCATCGGTGGCGGTCAAGTATGCTTGGTAGGGCTAACATTTTCCTATAAATAGAGGGCTAAGTTAGAATTAAAAATCACACCGAAACAAAGTTTTCTCTCTCTCTCTCTATATTATTGAGCGTATTTTGTGAGTATTTAGATACTTTGAGAGTTCTTTATTAAGTCTGAAGTTTCATTCGACATCACTTGACCTTTCCTTAAAGTCTTGATTCTTTGAGGTAAGGGATATTATTTTTTTCGTAATGATATTATTTCTTCAATATCATTATCTTTGAAATGTTGATCTGATGTTTTTATCAAATTTGGAATTTTTTATGTCGGGTTACTATTCATGAGTTCTTATTCACGAGTTACTATTCATGAGTTACTATTCACGATTCTTATTCACGAGTACTATTAATGAAGCGTGAAGATGTTTTTTGTGAATTTCTATCTTTTGGTGTCGGATTTACTATTCATGTATCTTAGTATTATTCACGTATCTCTGCACTATTCACGTATATCTGGCACTATTCACCAAAAAAAAAAAATTTTCTTCTTTTTGTCCAAAACATCTATTTTGGATACTAGCTTTGATTGTATCCATGTTTTGATCACTCTTGAATTTTACACCACTTTGTGATTATTTTTGGGGTGTTGTTGGACATGGATAAAACAAAGTACGAATCCTTAATCCTTAATCCTTGTCATTTTGTTTCAATTGGATTCGTTCTTTAAAAATATTTTCATCATCCTCGGTCTTAAATGATGATATTATTGAATATCTTTGGCACATAGTGCAAAGATGAATGATTTCTGAAGAATATCTTTGGCACATAGTGCAAAGATGAATGATTTCTGAAGAATATCTTTGGCTGTGGTGCAAAAGATGAATGATTTCAAGAAGAATATCTTTGGCTTTAGAGTGAAAAGATGAGCAGTGTTGAGATGAACATGATTGATGATTAATATCTTTGGCTGTTGTAGTGCAAAAGATGAGCAGTGTTTAAATGAACATGACCAATGATGAATATCTTTGGCTGTAGTGCAAAGATGAATATTTGATTCAGATGTATATTGATTGTTGTTACGGGGATAAAAGATGAGCGATGAACTTTTAAATTCATACATAGAAGATAGTAGTTTGCATTCTCTACTTAACTCTTCTAATGAATTATTATTTCATTGCGAATATTGATTGAAAATTTGTTGTCTATTGTATTCTATTAAATTTTTCCTGTTGAAGACTAACGATAATTTGTTGTGTATTATCTTAGTCATAATATTCTTTCTTGAGCTAGTTGAGCTCACCCTTTTCCTTTTGTTCCATTCTTCTCGGGGAGGCGAGAATATAAGCGAGTGCGAGTCGGGGTATGGAATGAAGGTTTTAGAAAGGATTATTTAGTAGTCCTCACCATTTTGTAAAATAATGTATCAATAAATGTGATGAGGATTTATGTGAGTATAAATATTGTCTAGAAGATAATATTTGTATTTAAACTCACAGATTTTCTTGTTGTAATAATAAAGTTGTAGTTGTTTACATACCATGTATTGACAACTCGGAATGGGTGATGTATACCTATTTTGGGGGCGTCACGGTTGGTATCGAGCTTAGGGATATGATCTCTGGCGGAGATCGGGGAATAGAACTAGGAGGGAGAGGCGGTAAATCCTTAAGCTAGTGTGTCCTACCTAAGCTTATTTGTTAGTTGGTCGATTATATAGGGATATTATGTGATATATTGATTTCCTTAATTAACCCTTGTTTTATGAGCGATGTTTGAGAATGTCGTGAGAATATTATTATGATTAGAGTAAATGAGGCCGTGGAGATGCTGTCTTTACCAACGAGGAGAGCGTCTGACAGGTGGCAATGTTCCTCCTGTGAACAACACCAATGAAGCGAGATGATGAGCGAGGGATGTTTAGAAGTTTTTTGCGATTCATGCAAAATCGAATGAGGAGACTTCGTGTTCAAAATCTGAGGAGAAATGATAGCAATTCACGGGTTGTCACAACCAAGCGATTCGAAAGTTGGGACCACGAATTTAAGGGAAAGCGAGATCCGATCATGCCGGAAACATGGGTCAAACAAATTACCAAGATATTCGATGTCTTGGGATGCGGGAGAACGAAGGTTCCATTCGCCACCTTTATGTTCCGTGGCGAAGCGATTCTTCGGTGGGAGTCGTGAAGCGTACCATCCGAGCCCTTTCGGCGTGTCTTGGGAGCGTTTGAGAGACTATTTAATGACAAATACTTTCACGAAAGTGTTAAATCATATGAAGGAAGTGGAGTTTATTAGATTGGAGCGAAACAACATGGCGGTGTCTCGATCTTAGGCAAAGTTTGCGAGTTATCGGTTTGCACCTCATTTGGTGGAGAATGAGGAGCGTATGGCGGATGTTTCTTAGAGGTTTGAAACCCGGCATCGTCGATATCTCATTTCTCATAAACTTTCTCTTTATTTAGATGTTGTAAATGAGGCTCAATTATTAGAAGCGAGATAACGAGTACGGTCAACGAGGACCACAACCGAGGATCGTACCGGAGATAGCGATCAACGAAATAATGATAACTGCGGAGAAGAAAAGCAGAATGAGACGAAATGGTAACCACTCTGGTGGTAATCATGGTCGTGAAAAAAGAAGAAGCGAGTCGGGAGGAGATTTTAAAAGAGGAGATTTAACAACGACTATGTGAAGACGACAGCAGTCTTGGCAACAATCGGGTTCTAAGGGAGGAGAACGACCACCCATTATATGCTACAAATCACGGAAAAGAGGGACATATCGGTCAAAGCGCCCACAACAGTTCAAGGTATGCTATAGTTTGGAAAGGAAGGACATATCGCTCGAGATTATGCTGATGGCGAAACCTAGTTCAATGAGGGACGGTGACTCAAAAGATCGTCGAGAAAAAGTCAAAGTCAACGATTAGGAAGAGCGTTTGTTGTGGATTGGTCATAATGCGAGGAACCCAAATGAGGTGATCACGGGTAAGCTATTTATAAATTCTTGCGAAGTTTATACCTTACTTGATCTCGGTGCTACCCATTCATTTATCTCTCTGCTTGTGCTCAACGTTTAAACTTGACTCGGAGAAATTAGACTTTGACCTATCTGTGGAAACTCCGTTAGGAGAAACTTTCATCACATCCACTGTTTATAAATCTTGTTTGATTCAAGTTGGCACCATTACCTTACACATTGACCTTATCTCTTTAAAGATACTTGCTTTTGATGTGATTTTAGGGATTGATTGGTTAACTACTCATCATGCCAAAATTGATTGTTTTCGTAAGGTTGTTAGTTTTCATATTCCTAACCAACTTTGTTATGCAATTCAAGCAACTAAACCATTAAAATCAATCAACATCATATCTAATCATAAAGCTATTCGTTTATTGAAAAAGCGGATGTCAAGCTTTCTTAGCCCATGTTATGGATTTGAATAAAGACACGTCAAATTTGAATAATATTCTGTTGTTATTGACTTTCTGGCGTATTTCTGAAGAACTTCCGGTCTACCCCGAGCGTGAAGTTGAATTCTTTATTGATCTTGAACTGATACAAAGCCCATTTCTAAAACCCCATATCGAATGGCTCCTATTGAACTTCAGGAGTTAAAGGTCCAACTACTGAGAATTGTTGGACATCGGTTTCATTAAATCTAGTACATCTCCTTAAGGTGCTCTGTTTTATTTGTAAAAAAGAAAGAAGGGAGTATCGACTTTGTATTGACTATCGGGAATTGAACCATGTCACCATCAAGAATAGGTATCCTCTACCTCGTATTGATGACTTGTTTGACTAGTTGCAAGGGCACAATTCTTTTCAAAAATCGATCTTAGATTACGGATATCATCAATTTGAAGATTAAAATGAGGATATTCAAAGGCGCCTTGAGAACTCGGTATGGGCATTATGAATTCTTAGTCATGTCTTTCGGACTAACTAATGCTCCTGCGACTTTCATGGATATGATGAACCGAGTATTCAAGGAATATTTGGATCGATTCGTTGTTGTCTTTATTGATGACATCCTTATATATTCCAAAAGTCGTGAAGATCATGAGCACCATTTGAAGCGGTACTCCAAAGGCTTCGTGAAAACCAACTATATGCCAAATTGAAGAAATGCGAGTTACGGCTTGAGGAAGTAGCATTTCTTGGGCATGTGGTGTCAAAACATGGAGTATCTGTTGATCCGTGAAGATTGAAGCAATACAAGTTAGGAACAACCAAGTCGGTGGTGAAGTACATAGTTTTTGGGCTTAAATTGGTTATTATCGGAGATTCGTGGAAGGGTTTTCTCGAATCGCTACTCCATTAACTCAAACTAACTTTCGGAAGGATACAAAATTCGTTTGGAGTGAAGAATGCGAGAAGAGTTTCCAAGAGCTTAAGAGGAGACTTATTTACTTTTGTTCTAACAATACCATCTGGTTCGGATGGATTTGTTATCTCTGATGATGCTTGAGCAAAGGGTTAGGATGTGTTCTCATGCAACGTGGGAAAGTCATAGCCTATGCCTCGCGACAACTTAAAGAGTATGAGAGGAATTATCCTACTCATGATCTAGAGTTAGCGGCCCGATCGTTTTCAGCTTAAAGATATGGAGGCACTATCTATATGGGGAGAAAGTGGAGATATATTCGGATCATAAAAGCCTTAAATATTTCTTCACTCAAAAGAACTCAACATCTGGCGGCGTGACGTTGGCTCGAACTATTGAAAGACTACGACCACACTATTCAATACCATCCTGGAAAAGCGAGCGTGGTAGGTGACGCGTTGAGTAGAAGATCATATCTTGAGGAGCAGGTGCGATGATGTCAAGTATCGCATGTAGAGCCAACTTTAATAGAAAAAGTTAAGGTTGCTCGAGCCAGGCAGGCCGAGGAATGATACGTATGAAGAAGAAAGAAAGTAAAGGAGCTATTAGGGCGAGAATTGATGAAGAAGGAATACTTGAGTCCACTCTGACTTTGTGTTCCTAATGACTCGATTTGAAGTACAAGATTATGATGGAAGCACACAATACACCATTTGCAATCCATCCTGGAAGTACTAAAATGTATCGTGATCTTGACATACATTTTGGTGGAATAATATGAAGAGAGAGATTGCAAAGTTTATCTCGATGTGTTTAACTTGCCAACGTGTAAAGGCGAGCATCTAGTACCTAAGGGTCCGTTGCAACCACTTGAGATTCCGGAATGGAAGTGGGAACACATTACCATGGATTTAGATTCTGGGCCTTCCTACGGTTTCTCAAGGCATCAATGCTATTTGGGTTATTGTTGATAGATTAACCAAGTCCGCTCATTTCTTGCCGAAATCACGGAGACTTATTCACTTGAGCGTCTTGCTAGTATATACGTAAATGAGATTGTGAGGTTGCATGGCATGCTGTATCCATAGTTTGGGATCGTGACCCAAGATTCACTTCAAGATTTTGGGTTAGCTTGCAAAAAAGCTATGGGCACGCAGTTTGCGATTTAGTTCAACATACCATCCCCAAGCGGACGGACAATCGAGAGGACTATTCAAACTCTTGAAGATTTATTAAGACTCTACATGTCCTAGACTTCAAGAGGCGGTTAGGATAAGTATTTACCATTGGTGGAATTCTCCTACAACAACAGTTATCAGGCAAGTATAGGTGTGGCTCCATTTGAAGCATTATATAGACGAAAATGTCGTTCTCCAATATGTTGGGATGAGGTGGGTGAAGCAACATTGTTGGGACCCGAGTTAAACGCGATATGACTACCGAAAAGATCCAAATAATTCGACAACGTATACAAAGCGGCTCAAGATCGACAAAAGAGTTATGCGGATCTTCATCGAAAGGGCGTGGAATTTAATGTAGGGGATCATGTATTGTTGCGAGTTGCTCCATGGAAGGGAGTTACAAGATTTGGGAAGAGAGGAAAGCTCGATCCACGATTTATTGGTCCATTTCAAATTCTTGACCGAGAGTAGGAAATGTAGCCTATAGACTTGCGTTACCTCAAGTATGTCTAAATGTTCATAATGTGTTTCACATATCATACTTAAATAAATATGTGAAAGACCGAACCACGTTATTGAGTTAGAACCGGACGAGATAGCGAAGACTTAACGTGTGAGGAGGTACTGTCAAGATCTTGGATAGGAAGGAGCATGTCCCTACAGCATGAAAAGGTCATACCACAAGTTAAAGTTTTGTGGAGGAATCATGCTATAGAGGAAATGACACAGGAATTGGAAACGGAAATGAAAGCGAGGTATCCTCACCTTTTGAAACACAGTGTACGTCGTCAATTTCGAGGACGAAATTTCATAAGGAGGGAGGTTGTAAGACCCCTCAATTTTTTAAATAAAAGGAATTTCCTTTATTTATTATTTTGAAATAGTAAGGGTTGATTTGATTAATGTGGATAGTTAAGGGTTAAATCATAAATATTTCAAAATAAACAAGTGGTTATAAAATATTCATTTTGTCGGGGAATATTCGTTTGGTCGTGGAATATTAAATCTTTGTCGGGGGAATATTAAATGCGACGGTAGCGACCATGTGTATTGGGCCCATAACTGAAAGCGATTGGATGAAGAAAGCAAACGAAAATATAAGTTGGTTAAAAATAACGGCGTAGTTATTCTGCTAATTAAAATTGTTGGAATACCGGTGGTTAAAATCGATGTCTGGCGTGGTTGCCTGATGTAGCACTGCAGTTATTACCGCAGTATTGTTGAATTATTGATCCTTACGTGAAAAGGCACTACTCAATAATTTTCACACGATGAATTCTTTATTCAATATTTTATTTTATTGATTCAATAATTCTTTGCGTTGATATTTTATATTATTGTTGTTCAATAATTGTCACTTGCACATTATCTCCATTATCGGATCAATAATTCATATTATTTGAATAATATTATTAGATAGCATTATTGGCAATGTCTAGAAAGTTACATCGAGGAGAGATTTGGTCACCTAATTGCGGCGCCCGATGAGAGAAATCCTTATCGGAAGCCCCCTCTTCACAGGAGCGGCTGGTTGTCATAATTGTGATTACGTAATATTATTTGTGAATAATTAATTATTGATTCATATGATAAAAGAAATATTTATTTTATGTGGATATAAATGATGGATTTATTTATGTGGTTATAAATGAAGAAATTATTGTTGAGGTGTTTTATCGGTATTTTACAGTTGGAGGTATTAAAAATTAAATCGGGGTTTTTGAGATATATTATGGGGATTATAATTTTTAATCCGACCGTTGGATAATAGTAATTTTTGGATATGTTATACATATATAAGTTGAGTATATGTCCACAAATTTTGAACCGTTAAAAATGTACGAATGATTTGTTATGAATTTTAAGAGGTGTCTGATTCGGAAATTAGGGTTATAATTGATTTTGGTGGAAAATTCTAGAATTGAGTGGGCCCCACTTGTGGTTGGTGAAGAAATGTGCTGAATTTTATTTCAAATGTGGTGGGTGGCAATAGTAGCGAGTAAAGCCATCGGTGCTTGGTCAAGTATGCTTGGTGGGCTAACATTTTCCTATAAATAGAGGGCTAAGTTAGAATTGAAAATCACACGAAAACAAAGTTTTCTCTCTTTCTCTCTCTATATTATTGGCGTATTTTGTGAGTATTTAGATACTTTGAGAGTTCTTTGTTCATTACAAGTTTCATTCACATCACTTGAGCCTTTCCTTAGAAATCTTGATTCTTTGAGGTAAGGGATATTATTTTTTTTTAAGTAATGATATTATTTCTTGAATATCATTATCTTTGAAATATTGATCGATGTTTTTATCAAATTTGGAATTTTTTTATGTCGGGGTTACTATTCATGAGTTACTATTCACGAGTTACTATTCATGAGTTACTATTCACGAGTTACTATTCACGAGTACTATTCATGAAGCGTGAAGATGTTTTTGTGGAATTTCTATCTTTTGGTGTCGGATTTACTATTCATGTATACGGTACTATTCACGTATACGGCACTATTCACGTATACGGCACTATTCACCAAAAAAAAAAAAAAAATTCTTCTTTTTGTCCAAAACATCTATTTTGGATACTAGCTTTGATTGTATCCATGTTTTGATCATTCTTGAATTTTACACCACTGTGATTATTTTTGGGGTGTTGTTGGACATGGATAAAACAAAGTACGAATCCTTAATCCTTAATCCTTGTCATTTTGTTTCAATTGGATTCGTTCTTTAAAAATATTTTCATCATCCTCGGTCTTAAATGATGATATTATTGAATATCTTTGGCTTAGTGCAAAGATGAATGATTTCAAGAAGAATATCTTTGGCTGTAGTGCAAAGATGAATGATTTCTGAAGAATATCTTTGGCACATAGTGCAAAGATGAATGATTTACAGAAGAATATCTTTGGCTGTAGTGCAAAGATGAGCAGTGTTGAGATGAACATGACCGATGATTAATATCTTTGGCTGTAGTGCAAAGATGAGCAGTGTTTAAATGAACATGACCAATGATGAATATCTTTGGCTGTAGTGCAAAGATGAATATTTGATTCAGATGTATATTGATTGTTGTTACGGGGATAAAAGATAGAGCGATGAACTTTTAAATTCATACATAGAAGATAGTAGTTTGCATTCTCTACTTAACTCTTCTAATGAATTATTATTTCATTCATGAATATTGATTGAAAATTTGTTGTCTATTGTATTCTATTAAATTTTTCCTGTTGAAGACTAACGATAATTTGTTGTGTATTATCTTAGTCATAATATTCTTTCTTGAGCTAGTTGAGCTCACCTTTTCCTTTTGTTCCATTCTTCTCGGGAGGCGAGAATATAGCGAGTACGAGTCGGGGTATGGAATGAAGGTTTTAGAAAGGATTGTTTAGTAGTCCTCACCATTTTTGTAAAATAATGTATCAATAAATGTGATGAGGATTTATGTGAGTATAAATATTGTCTAGAAGATAATATTTGTATTTAAACTCACAGTTTTACTGTTGTAATAATAAAGTTGTAGTTGTTTCTGTACCATGTATTGACAACTCAGAATGGGTGATGTATACCTATTTTGGGGGCGTCACACATCATCTTTGTATACAACTAGAAAATAAAAAGTACAGGAAAATGGGACACAACCGCCCAATAGCCCAATATCTAATAGAGGCCTATCAAACGATATAACGAGAAATGGGCCACGACCGCCCAATATCTAACAGAGGCCTATCAAAAGAAATAGCGAGAAATGCATCAGAAGAAGTCAATGATGTCCACATCATCCAATCTATCCATCTAAAGTAACTCCTCCTGAGTCACTAAGTCTTTGCCAAAAGGGATATAAGGTCGATATAGTGGAGGAGCTGCACCAGTAAAACCATCTAAATATGGGCCAGCTGAAGGGCTAGCGCCAGAACTGGAAGGATTAAAAGTATCCACCTCTAATGGATCTCTGCCCAAATATAGGAAGAAATGTGCCCTATCCAACTGTTGGGTTAAACTCTTAATATGCGTCAGGCTCTCAGACGCAGGCAATCTAATCTGTCATCATGACAGAGCCAGGAACCATATCCCCCATAAAATGTATGGCACGGATCTGAGCTCCAATATTGTGAAGGAACCACAAGTGATAAAAAGCCTCCTAAGTGTAGGATCCCTCTAACAAAGTATAACCATCTACACCCATCAAAGGGACCTCAGTGATCGACTGAGATAAAGGCCAATGACGCCTAGCAGAAGGAAAGAACGGAATGCGTATCTCTCATGTGCTGCTCCTGATAGCACGCTCTCCTAAATAGAGCTCCTAGCCTTTGTCAGTAAGGAGAGGAATCCGATGGGTGGATAATACATACTCGACACCAGTCGGGAAACCAACCTCAAAGCCAACAGACAAGTGGTCCTCTGAATAGGGAACCCATGTAATGTTATCTGTTATTAATAACTCCAACTGTAATTGAGAATGGATTAAACCCTCAACTAGAGGAACCTCCGCCAGAGTGGGATAATGCCATTGTCATCCCCGTGGATAGGTATCCAGACCTAACGTGCTAACGGGACAAAGACATGGGAGCCGCTCGTAGGCCCAAAACTACGAGTGAAAAGATTAAATATATACGGTCAGGCAAACTAACAACCCAAACGTGGGGAATAAAAAATAAAGAGAAAATACTCACCAGCAAGAATGGGTAAAACCCTAACCAAGCATCTATCACACCTTCTGAGCATAGGCACATCCCTCTAAGGAAGTCGACAAAGGTGTAGGAGCCCCAATCAAACTCTCTAATATGGTCCACCTCCCGAGTGGTGTTGACTAAAGTGAATGATACCATTGAGGAGTTATTCGCCAGGAAATAACCCCTGATGATGATCAGGATAAATCGCCAAAGGATGCGATCTCTAACCCTCAGATCATCGGGCAAAGGCTCAGTTAGAGCCCCACTCATGGCGTCTACACTCAGGAAACTAGAATGGATAGTTCGACCCTTGAGCGTTGTGTCCAGGACTCCCAAAAGGGATCTGATGGCAGTCGGCGAAATGTTAACCAGGAAAGGTACTAGCGCCCCTATATACTCTAACCCAGTGATGAATCGCCAATCCATCGATGTCATCATCACCTCACAATCCTGCAAGTGGAGAGACTAGGTCTGGTGAAACCAATGCTCAGACAAAGCCCTGAGATAACCCCAGGGAAAACAACCGGGGGGGGGGATAGAAAAGAAAGCCTCGATGCCCCATGAATGAAAAATCTCCTGGTACTCTAGATGGAGAGTTTGGTACAGAGAATTTATGCTAAACCAGTTCCCTTTGGGCTTTGTAAAGCTAGGAACCTACATCAAATTGAAAAAAAAGATCAGAACCTTTGCCCCCATAAATGGGAAAAGGAAGATAGAAACAGCTATTACCTCGTTCGCGTGAAGATAGATCGAGGGATGATGACTCAAATCATCCAAAAGATCTTGAATTGTCACATTAAAAGCTGGAAGCTCCTTGCGGGGAATGGAAGAAGAAAGAGCATGATCCGCAATGGGTACATCCTCCTTCTTGTCCTCAACATCTGGTCATTCAACCTGGATAGAACGACTAACCGACTCAGTCAACCGGCGAGGCTGTCGGGTTGGGCGAGGCCAAGGAACATCTGAAGTTATCCTCCTCACACCTGAAGAGGCCCTACGAGAGCTACTCGGTTGGTCTAGATCCATAATCTAAACAAAAGGCTTCAAATCACCTCAGAAAGGGTGAGGTAAATTCTAAACTGAAGCTCATTAAATTCAAATCATAGTTTCATGTATGCATGCATTGCTTTAACATACATATATAATAGAGTTAAAATTGCATGTTCATTAAATGCCCAGACTCGTGATTTTTTTTCTTCTAGACTCTCCTTTTTAAAATGGACTGTTCACATGCACGTTGCATGACTAGGTGGCCATTTAATAGCACACCAACTCAAAGTAATGAACAACTTATATGCATGAAAAAACATTAAAAAAATCCATTATGGTAGCCTAATTACCAGGTGTGCTTTACTTCAAAACCTTAGCTCATTTATCCTCAAATAGGATGAAAACATAGTAGAAAAGGGTGCCAATTGACTATTTTAAAAGTCAATTTTTTCACATTAATACATTCAGCATGGTAAAAGACTAACATTTACTGCATTGAATAATTTTATAAAGTCATATGAGCATGCATATTCACTACTATTTGTTTTGAGGCATTCTATATGATATCTCACATTCCAACGGTTAGAACTAGAAAATAAAACATATAAACGTTACCAGAATAGTGCAGAATGATTGTACGGTGACGGATTTTAAAGAAAGCAGCACAAACTCAGTAGATCTGAAGAAGAAATCTAATATTTTCTGTGTGGTTTCAACCTAAAAATGACTTTTGAAAGAGATGAGAAGGAGTATATAACCCACGGATGGTCACGGGTCTACTTGTGGCTACACAGGGTGGTCCCCACCCCCTCCGTCTCAATCAAATTTGAGTTGCAAAGGAGGTCCTAGAAGCTAAAAAGATAAATCAGGGAAAAAGGTGCTACGTGATTGAGCGAAAAGGGCTAAAATCCTGAATTCAAAGACCAAACTGTGGGTCTACATGTAAGTCAATGGTATTCACCCAGACGGGGGTTTCAAAAGGCTGATGACACAAGTTATTGAAAGAAGCCCTTGTTAACACATCGCGAAGGTCTGATGGCATGAACCGGGGGTTGTGATTGCAATCAAAAGCATCCAAACTTGTCTGAGGGTATAACTCATCAGAAAGATATCCCCAGCAAAGATTTCATACATCCCTTACACTATAAGCCATTAAAAGCTACTTCAACGAGGGTTAGGCATCCCTGACATTGCAAGCCATTGGCGACAACTCTAGCGAAGCATCGGAAAAGATCTGGTTATGTAAGTCGTTGAAAGCTACTTCAACGAGGGCCAGGCATCCCTAAAACTGCAAACTGTTGGAGAAAACTCCAGCGTAGTATCGAAAATGTTCCGGTGATACAAGACGTTAAAAGATACTTCGGACCTTCGGTGGCCCAACAGACGATTGGGGAGTCACTCGGAGAAGAGAAGAACATCTTCGGTGGAAAGCTTATTGATGGGTTTCACTTTTTTAGTATATTTTGATGATAACAATTATGAAGTAATTAAATAGGTTTGAGATTTAATTACTTATTTTAATTTTATCTAATTTATTTTCTAATTTTATTTTGAACTAATTTTGATTCACCTTGATAATATAAATATCAAGTGTTAAATAAATTGATTCATATAAACATTTCCAAGGCAAAGAGATCCTATTTTTTCAAACTCACAAAAACAAAATAGGGCACAAATTATTTCATTACATGCATATATACATATATTATATACGTCGTATATATTATATTTATAATCGTGTGTGTGTATGCTTGAAAGAGTAAACATATATATGTATAAGTATTATATATATATATACATATAAACCATGTGTGTGCAAAGTTTAAGTGACTACCTTTTTGGGTCAAATTAATTGTCCATATGGATACTTTTTATGCTTTGACCTAATTAATGATGTGACGCCCCCAAAATAGGTCCAATCTGAAAGTAGTATGCACACAAGCTAATCATGTTTGATGATAAAGCATTTAATTTGTAACAATCTTATTCATTTATTAATAAAAAGTATTAATTTATTAAAGGCTTTTAACTATCTACGTGATGCTACTTTATAATATGTGATAAACCCATAGCTTTAAGTAATGCTTTTAGAATGATGATGATGATCATTCTAATGAGATCTAAATTCTTAGAAAGCTTAAAACTAAAATAGTTCCCAATCGTTGGATTACTATATTGGTGATTAGTGAATCCAGATAGATTGGTACATATGTTGCTTGCTCATTGGATGTAGATGGTTGATCTCATGATCATTTATGTGGAGACACTAAATCAAGTATGTAGGTGCTTATTAGAAAATAAGTTCACTGAACGTGGCTCGCTAAGGAATACCTAATGGAGTTTTACTTGTATGTCAATAGGAATTCATGTAGTGATAGTAGTACAAGTGATCCTTGGACATGAGATCATTATAGTATCTTGTGTATGATGAATTATACTTTGACTTATTCCTTAAGACCCTTAAGGTATATCCAAGGGTATACTTGGGTATAATAAGTCGTACATGGAGAAAATGTATGATCAATAAAGAATCTACCGCTTCTAGTAAAAGAAGAGAAATGTCATATGTTATTCGATAAATGACAACACAGTAGTCCTTGGCCAAGGTAGAAAGAAATTAGAAAGGAGTTTCTAATTTGCATTATTTGGTGTTGTGCATTTAAGAGTCGAAATACATAAAATTAAATAAAATAAGACTTGACAGTAATTTTATGTCTTATATTTAATTGGAACATTGTATGGTGGAAGGATTGAATTATACAATAACTATTTACTCAAAGGTTCTTTTATAATTAATGTTGAAATCTATATTATCTGAAAAGTCGTTAATCGCAAGGGAGGCTTATCCCTATTGTAGAATAAATATTATTTATTTAAATAAATTAATGTTTTAATTTATTTATTTAAATAAGATTAGAATTATTCTAAATTGATTTATTCACAACCTAGGTTTAATATGGAGAACCTAAATGGTCACACCATAAAAGAAGAATAATTATTTAAGAAATTAATGGCATAATCCTAATAATAAGTCAAGTATATTTAATTTAAACTATGGTGATAGAATAAATTAAATAGCTTAATATTATTATTTAATATTTTAGAAATATTAAATATAAATTAATAAGAGGAATCTTATTGTTATTACTACTATTATTATTATTTAATTCCTAAAGGAGTTTGAGAATTAATTAATAAAAGTACTCTCATATATTCCTAATAGGATTAGGAGCCTAATTAATTAAAAGAGTTTAATAAATTTATTCCTAATAAGATTAGGAGCCTAATTAATTAAAGAAGTTTAATTAATTAAAATAAAACCCAAATCCTTAATTGTTAAGAAGGGTTGCCCTCATCTATAAATAAGAGGAGTCTTATTATGGGTGTGAGTAGTTGACGCTTTCACAACATACGTGATTTCAATTATTAGAGAGTACGCTCTTTTTCTATAAGAGATAGAAAAACTAGGGTTTTTCCAAATACACATCTTCTTGAATCTTTCTTCTTCCTTGGTGAATCACCTCTAGAGGCCAAACATTTGGGTGGCTAATGTTGATCAATGGAAAGAACCAAACCCGATGGATTCAAGTTGAACGCAAAAAGGATTGGAGGTGAACTTGTACCTGAAGAAGCTCGTAAATTTAAAGGTATGATTATTGTTCTTCATATTTTCATTTAATTAATAATTGTGCATAAATGATGATCCGAGTATATGGTTTGTAAAATTTTAAAACTCTGATTTTTTATGCTTCCGCCTATTTTGTGCAATTTGATTACGTTCAGGAATATTACAAACCTAACAGATATCAAAGCCAATCCTTTATGCGAATTATTAATTGTTTAAATATAATATTTATTTTGATATATATTTAGAACAATTTAATTAGACATAAGTTTGTTGTATAAAATGTTTTTAAAAATAAAATAAAATCCTAAGACCTGTTTTAGATATTCCGTGATTCGCGAGGCCACGTATTACTATATATATATATATATATATATATATAGTGATTCCGCAAGATAACAGGATATATCATGTTTTCATGATTTCGTTAACTACTTTCCATGATTAATCCTTTTAACTTTTTATGATCCTCGATAACTCAATCATACTTTTGTCTATATGATCCTGGACATGGAAGGATTATATATATAAGATATATATATATATATATATATATATATATATATATATTATGCAACAGTTAGGCGATTCACGTGAATTACTTAGTAACTTCACTTTATATATATATATATATATATATATTCTCAATTATTTTAATCTTAAAATAAAAGGTTTATTTTAATTTTAAAATTGAATTTCATCCAAACTAATTAGAATTAGAATTGGATTCCATGATAACTAATTGGAGTTGAAATTGGATTCCATATTTTCTTAAATAAAGAGTTTATTTATATATGAAATAAGATTTCATATTATTCAAAATAAAGGAGTTTATTTGTGAATAGGAAAGAGAATCTGTATTTCCTTAAATAAAGGAGTTTATTTAGATATGAAATAAGATTTCATATTATTCAAAATAAATGTGTTTATTTGTGAATAGGAAAGAGAATCCGTGTTTCCTTTAATAAAGGAGTTTTTATTTTATTTTTTTTTACTTAGAATTGGATTTCATATTTAATTAAAATAAATGTGTTTATTTTGATTAAAGAACTTGATTAAAATAAAATAGTTTATTTTATTCAAAATTGGATAAATTAAAATAAAAGAGGTTTATTTTGATTTAAATTTGGATTAAAATAAAAGAGTTTATTTTGATTCAAAATTAGATTTTATGCTAACTAAATTTGTCTATTAAATGATATCAATATATATATTGAATGTTTATTATTCATCAGATGAATGTTATTTATTGATTCATACGGTGATGTGTATGATAATAAATAGGATTGATTATGGACTATTGACCAATGTGATTGGATTTTATTTTAGTTGGATGTGTGAATGTATGGGTTTCATTAAATGGGGTATGCGTACCTCGTCTTCTCTATTTTATTTAGTGTAAATTCTATCTCCCTCCTATGTACTTCCCCTTTACTGCTGATCAAGGTTTCTATTTATTTTAAATAGTTTTGTAATAGGAATAGTTAGAATTAATTTTGAAGAATTAGAGATCAAGGAGCAAGGAGCGCTTGAAGACCAGTTTGTAATGGAGCCCGAAATTTAAATGTAATAGTTATATTTAAATTTAATTCTTGCACCCTAGGTTTGACCTTTTGGTTCACTTGGTAGCTCTAGTGAACCAAACTAGAATAAAAGTCCATAATCAATCAGGGCAAAATATAGTATTCTATATGTGCATGTTTATACTATATATATATATATATATATATATATATATATATATATATATATATATATTATGCAAACATGCTTCGCATGTTAATTAATATGACGCGTATTTTATATATATGTGTGCATGTGTGCTAAACAAGATGAGACAAATTAATAATAAATCCCTCAAATTTTTATATTAAGTTGTAACGTTCAAAGATATTTGGAATATCGAACATCGCCTTCTAACATGATAAAAATAATATAGTATTGAATATTTAATATTAGTTTGTTGTGCAGACACAAGTCAAGTATTAAATATTTAAGATGTTGTTTTTATTACATATGATGTTTATAAGGAATTGAACATTACTGCTTTGTTGTGCACACACAAGGGATGTAGTTTTCTCTTCACTTATATGGAAATGCTAGGTCTGACTTAACTTGAACCATTTTAGTTCGGATGTGCACATACTTGACTAGTATGATCTAAGAGGCAAAATATAAGGAGTTGCATAGTTGATGTAATTGACAAAAGTTGTCTACCTATTTATTTATATATAGTTTGTTGTGCACACACAAGGCTATATACATTTGAAATGAGATCCTTATTCTCACTAGCATATCTTTAATTAGATATTGTCGAACTATATATATTGAGGGTAATATAGTTTGAAGAAAATAGTGGGAGATACCAATTTAAAATAAGACCTAATTTATTTTGGTAACTAATAAAAGAATGTATGCTAAAATGCTGTTAATTAAAAATTTATTTACAGAATTTTACAATGTCTAAATTACTATCACTGCGAAGCATTTTAGATGTTATTTAATCGGACCGAATTACACGGTTTGGTTAAGCCAATTGAGAATAGTTCTCATGACTGAAAAGCTATCTTATGTCCTTAATACACCTATCCCTGCAATGGTTGCAGACAATACCTCAGGGGAAGAGATTGCTACTTTTAGAAAGGGACAAGATGATGCATAGTTGGCTCAATGCATCATTCTCGCATCCACGAGTAACGTGCTTCAGCGTTAGCATGAAACTATGGATGCTCCTACTATATTCTTGCACATCAAGTAGTTAATGGTGAGGAAAGTAGGACTGATAGATATCAAATATCTAAGGAGCTCTTCTGATCTAGAATGACCAATGACGCTACAGTACAGACACATGTCCTAAACATGATCAATTTGATTGAACAATTAGGACAACACGTTTTGTCATAGATGGAGAGTTGAGCCAAGATTTGATCTTGCAGTTACTGTCGGCCTCCTTCTCAGAATTGTTGTGAATTTTTTATATGAACAAGCTAGATATCAGCCTCACTGATTTGCTTAACATGTTGAAAATGTTGAGTCACTTTTCAACCAAGAAAGACCAAGTCTTACCGGTAGGGGCCAAATGATCTTCTGAAAAGAAGAACGATTCAAAGAAGGTAAATAGAAAGGGAAAAATAAAGGATAATAAGAATAAAACTGATAAGGATAACAAAGGAGTTTGCTTCCACTGCAATAAGCCTGGACACTAGAAAGAAACTGCAAGAAGCATCTTGTAGAGGCTAACCAAAGAAGCTGATTGAAACTTCGGTTACAAATATAATTTTTTGTTCATGATTGAAATAAAAAAATTTCTTTAAGTCAAGGTTCTACTTGGGTATAGGATACCGGCTTTGGTAATCATAAATATAGATTTATGAAGGGACCAAGCAGAATTAGAAAGCTAAACAAGAGATAAGTAATCCTATGTGTGGAAATGAAGCAAAGGTTACTGCATCAGCCATAGGAACTTATAGTTTAGCACAGCCTACGGGCAAGTCTATTAAGTCAATAAGTTGTTATTATATTTCAGTTCTCGTTGGAAACATTATTTCCATTTTATTGTTGGACAATAAAATCTTTGGTATTATATTTAAGAATAATTTTTGTTCTATTTATAATAATAATAATAATGTTTTGTATAGAACAAAAATATTACTTAATGGATTTTGTGTACTTGACTTGCGTAAAAATTATTTTTACAAATTTAAAAAACTAGTATAAGAAAAGGAGATGATCGTTCAAAAAGTCAAATGTGTGTATTTGCTGAAATACAATTGTGAATTATTTGAAAGGTTCAAAGAATTTAGAAATGAAATATATTGGAAAAGTATTATGATTCTTTGATCGAATCAAGGAAGGAATAATTGTGCAATGCGTTTCTAGATCATCTCAAATGGTTTTACGCAATAATTGATTGATGTATCTGAAAGGAAAAATCGTACCTTGTTGGACATGGTGCGGTCCATAATGATTTTACCGACATTCCAGTATCCTTCTGGGATAATGTCCTAGAAATGAATGCATATCTACGAAAAAGGTAACCTCAAAATTCGGCCACAAAACTCCATAAAAGTTATGGACAGGAAGGATTCCTAATTTTAAGTATGTTAAGATAAGGGGTTGTCCAACTCATGTGAAAAGGTTTCAAAGGATAAGCTTGGGACAAGATTTGACAAGTACAGATTTGTGGGATATCCTAATGTAAGTTTAGGGTATATGTTCTATAATCCTACTTAGCAAAAGGTGTTTGTTGCGAAATATGATTCCTTCTAAGATAAAGATGTTTATCATTAAAGGGGCTAGTGGGAGGATAATAGAATCTTGAAGAGTTCAAGAACCACAAAAATAATAGGAACTTGTAGATAGACCTATTGTACCACAACCGAATCGTAAATCTGGAATAGTACCAAAAATACCTAGGAGGTATAGATTCATCATAGATAATGATGATGATGATGAGGTACACATCATAGAAGATGATGATCCAGTTAAATATGATGAGGTAAAAGTTGTAGACACTCAGAGAAATGGATTGAAGCAAGCTTCTCAAATATGAAACATTCGTTTTGATGAGATAATCAAAAGAGTTTGATTTTATCAAAAACAAGAATGAACCTAGTGTGTACAAAAGGGTCAGCGACAACATCGTGACATTCCTAGTATTATATGTTGATATACTACGAATAAGGAATGACATACCAATGCTACAATTAGTAAAGATAAAGTTGTCTAAACATTCCTCCATGAATGATTTGGGAAGAGTACCGTAATTAGGGATAAAAATCTATATAGATAGATTTAAAAGGATGCTCGGCTTAACCCAAGGAACGTATATTCATTTGATGCTAAAGTCTTTTAGTATGGCAAACTCCAATAAATGTCTCATGTTGATGAGCCATGGAGTGTATCTCTCTTAATAGTCCCCATAGACTCCTGAAAAGAGAGATCGCATGAGTATCAATCATGTATACAATGAAATATACGAAACCTGATGTTGATCGGTCATATTCTGGAGAAGATCACGGTAAGATAGTGAAAAACATCTTAAAGTACTTAACTAGAACTAAGGATATGATCATAGTTATGATGGATCTGAATTAAAACGAGAAGGCTTAACAGACTCAAGTTTTTCATACAGACCAAGACGACAGAAAATCCACTTTAAGATAAAACGTTACCTTGAATGGTGGTGTAGTGAAATTGGAAAGGTCCCAAACAGCAAAGAGTTTCTGGTTTAGTGATAATGACAAAGTATTAGCTATAAATGAAGCTGCAAGTTTCTTTTTTGGATGAAAAGTTCATTACAGAACTAGGAATAGTTCCTAAGTCTCATTTTGGATCTAAACATGTGTTATGCCACTTTTATTTGATTATAGGCATTATTAAAAGATGGGAAATCAATATAGAGATAGTGAAATCTCAAGAACAACATTACATATCCATTAACTAAAGCTTATCCAAAAGCAGGATAATCGTCACTTAGAAAAGAAGGGTATGAGATATCATAGCAAGTGGGAGATTGAAAGTAGTATTCACACAAGCCAATCATGTTTGATGATAAAATTTATACTTTGTAACAATATTATTCATTTATTAATAAAAAGTATTAATTTATTAAAAGGCTTTTAATTATCTACATGATGCTGCTTTATAATATGTGATAAACCCATAGTTTTAAGCAATGCTTTTATCATAATGATGATGATCATTCTAATGAGATCTAAATTTTTAGAAATCTTAAAACTAAAATAGTTCCCAATCGTTGGATTACTAAATCGGGGATTAGTGAATTTGGATAAATTGGTACATACGTTGCTTGCTCATTGGATGAGGATGGTTGATCTCATGATGATTTGTGTGGAGACACCAAAGCATGTATGTAGGTGCTTATTAGAGAATAAGTTCACTGAACGTGGCTCGCTAAGGAATACCTAATGGAGTTTTACTTGCCTGTCAATAGGAATTCATGTAGTGATAGTAGTACAAGTAATCCTTGGACTTGAGATCATCATGTAGTGATAGTAGTACAAGTAATCCATGGACTTGAGATCATCATAGTATATTGTGTATGATGAATTATACTTTGACTTATTCCTTAAGACCCTTAGGGTATATCAAAGGGTATGCTTGGGTATAATAAGTCGTACATGGAGATAATGTATATTGATCAATAAAGAATCTACTACTTCTAGTAAAAGAAGAGAAATGTCCTATGTGATTCGATAACTGACAACCCAGTAGTCATTGGCCAAGGCATAATGAAATTAGAAAAGAGTTTCTAATTTGCATTATTTGGTGTTGTGCATTTAAGAGTCGAAATACATATAATTGAATAAAATAAGACTTGACAATAATTTCATGTCTTATATTTAATTGAGACATTGTATAGTGAAAGGATTAAATTCTACGGTAACTATTTACTCAAAGATTCATTTATGATTAATGTTGAAATCTATATTATCTGGAAAGTCGTTAATCGCTAGGGAGGCTTATCCCTATTGTAAAATAAATATTATTTATTTAAATAAATTAATATTTTAATTTATTTATTTAAATAAGATTAGAATTGTTCTAATTGATTTATTCACAACCTATTTAATATGGAGAACCTAAAGGGTCACACCATAAAAGGAAGAATAATTATTTAAGAAGTTAATGACCTAATCATAATAATGAGTTAAGTATATTTAATTTAATATATGGCGATACAATAAATTAAATAGCTTAATATTTATTATTTAATATTTTAGAAATATTAAATATAAATTAATAAGAGGAGTCTTATTATTATTTTTACTATTATTATTATTTAATTCCTAAAGGAGTTTGAGAATTAATTAATAAAAGTACTCTCATATATTCCTAATAGGATTAGGAGCCTAATTAATTAAAAGAGTTTAATAAATTTATTCCTAATAAGTTTAGGAGCCTAATTAATTAAAGAAGTTTAATTAATTAAAATAAAACCCAAATCCTTAATTGTTAAGAAGGGTTGCCCACATCTATAAATAAGAGGAGTCTAATTATGGGTGTGAGTAGTTGACGCTTTCACAACATACGTGATTTCAATTATTGGAGAGTACGCTCTTTTTCTATAAGAGATAGAAAAACTAGGGTTTTTTCAAATACACTTCTTCTTGAATCTTTCTTCTTCCTTGGTGAATCACCTCTAGAGGCCAAACATTTGGGTGGCTAATGTTGATCAAAGGAAAGAACCAAACCCGATGGATTCAAGTTGAACGCAAAAAGGATTGGAGGTGAACTTGTACCTGAAGAAGCTCGAAAATTCAAAGGTATGATTCTTGTTCTTCATATTTTCATTTAATTAATAATTGTGCATAAATGATGATCCGGATATATGGTTTGTAAAATTTTAAAACTCTGATTTTTTATGCTTCCGCCTATTTTGTGCAATTTGATTACGTTCAGGAATATTACAAACCTAACACAATCCACCCAACCCATTATGGGTCGCCACGAAATACACTCAACACAATTTCTAAATATAAATCTTCATTAATATAATTGTTGTACTGTATTGCAAAATACGACAACACATAGGCTATGAGTTTTAACATGAATATTATCTCGTAGACAGTATCCAAACTCAAATTATTACAATGCCATATAAAATATAGCAGCAAATATTTCAAGATCCCGAAGAAAAATGAGAAGATTACTATCATGTTCATTCTAATGAGGTGTACTTTTGACGCTTCCAACGTCGGGTTCTCATCACCCTATTGTTGTTCACCAAAAGCAACGGTTAAATGACGTATAATATACGACACACCCATCTTAGGTCCTCAATACAATTATATGTTGTTTTATAATGTATTGGGAAACTTTCATAGTGTCGGACCATCACACTATTCCCTTGTTATCCCCGCTCGACTAAGCTACACTCTTATTACCAGAAAGGAATTGTGAAGCAAAATGGTGAGCATAAATATCTCAGTAAAGAATATTATAACTACGATAAATAATTTTTCAATAGCCTTCATCAGTAATAAATCAGATATTTAGACCATATGGTAGATAATAAAAGTTTTCAACCATAATTGCAGCGGAATCAACAATCCATTAGAAGAGTCAAGTAGAACATAATGTCTACTATCTCCTCCAAATTAAAAGTCCATCGTTAATATTTCATTCCTGTAATACTCATCAACAGTTCTTTGTTGCATCCAAGACAAAGAGAACTTTCATCACCTGTCTTCGCCTGAACCACTTAAGATTATAGTTAAATTCACAATTAGTATTTATAATCATGTAAATCAACAGTTTCTCCTTGCCACAAAGGCTTAATAGAATGTTTACTCAATATCCTTACCCCAAAGGCTAAAGATATTCAAATGTAATAACAATGATCATACCAACCAATTGTCTGTCAGTGTGTTATGGCCAAAGACATTCAACTGTTAACTAATGGTCATGATCTTGCCAATTACATCATCTAATTATCCATGCACTACGGCCCAATGATATTCGTTAGTATCACCAGTAGTCATGATCATGTCATACATCTGTCCATCTTTGCACTGCGGGCTAGAGCTATCAATCAACAGTTCATCTTTGCACATAAGCCAAAGATATAAAACTGTAAAACAAATAATCAACAGTCCACTTATGCACTACGGTCCAAAGATGAATTTCGTTACAATATAAGCATGAGGATAGTGACCATGCTATAAGCATCAATCAAACGAAATCAAGGAGAAATATTAATGATTTTTAATTTATCCAGAGTTTAAAAATATCCAAATTGTCAACATGATACTACTTTGTGGAGTAAAATTCAAGAATAATATTTACGTATCAAAAAATAATTTGGACATAAAATAATCAATTTTTCGTCGTGAGTAGTACCTCGTGAATAGTACTTCATGAATAGTACCCATGAATAGTACTTCATGAATAGTATCCTGTGTAAAGTATCCCATGAATAGTACTTCATGAATAGTACCTCGTATTCGTAAATAGTACCGTATACGCAAATAGTGTCGTATACGTGAATAGTACTGTATATGTGAATAGTACCGTATACGTGAATAGTAACCCCGACATGAAAAAATAAAGTTTCACAATAAAATTCATATCAATATTTTGGTATAATGATATTAAAGGAAATAACATCATTTATTTGAAAAAAAATAACATCCCTTACCATCCCTTACCTCAAAAGAATAACACTTCTAACTAGAATATCAGATATAATATTGACGAAACCTTGCACTGTATAGCAATACTTAAGATATATAAATACTCACAAAAATACGCTCGATATTATAGAGAGTGAAAACTTCTGATTCTGGTGTGATTTTCAATTTTAACCTAAGTACCCTATTTATAAGAAAATACTTAGAACATCAAAGCAAAAAATTTAATAAAATAATATTTTATAAAAAATATTCACATCCACCCTTGACCAAATTCATCAACACACCAGTGGGGCCCACCAACACAAAAAAAAACATTTTTCTTTAAAAAAATATAACACCAAAAATCTATTCTGACCCAATATTTTATAACTTCAATAATTCATAACAAATAGTCATTTTATCAGAAAATACGAATGTTTTATCCATTCCATATGAAATTTAATTCTCTAAAACTTTGTAGAAGAAAGTTTTTCCAAATTATAAACGAAAAATGACCGAAATCCACATACGGATGATTTTTAACACCTCTATTCAAACAAAATACTGATAAAACACCTCAAAATTAATTCCTTCATTTATATCCACATAAAATAAATATTTTTTATCATATAAATTAATAATTAATTATTCATAAATAATATTACAGAACTACAATATTGAAAACCAGGTCGTTCCCAGGAAAGAGGGGGCTTTCCGATAAGGGTTTCTCCTTATTGGCGTGCAATTAGTTGACCAACCTCTTTCCTAGACAGAACTTCCTTACACATTGCCAATAATGCTATCTAATAATATTATTCAAATAATATGAATTATTGATCTGATAATGGGAAATATAGTGCAGTGATAATTATTCAATTAACATTAATATAAAAAAATATTATGCAACACTGTGTGCTACTGTGCAACAACGCGTATTACTTTTCTTTACCCACCGGGTATTCCAACAGTTTTAACGGTAACTATTACGCCGTTATTATTAAAAAAAACTCGTTCGTGTCATTTTCTTCATTTGATAGTTTTCTGTTATGGGGCCCACAAATGGTTGCACCGTCATACAAATATTTTCCGACATTAAGAATATTCCACAACCAAACGAATATTCCTTAACAACAATGAATATTTTATAACCACTTGCTTATATTGAAAATTTCCATATATCACTTTAACTTTAAACTTTTTTCAATTTAACTATTTACTAAATAGAAAAATTGAATACTTTTATTTCATAAAATTCGGGGTCTTACAATCTCCTCTCCTTATGAAATTTCATCCCCAAAATTTACATACCTGGCATTTTGAAGAGTTGAGAATACTTTGCTTTCATTTCAGATTCCATCTTCCCTGTCATCATGATTTCTCCATTGCTCATTCTAGAATACAGCTTAAAACAAAGGTTAATTGATATATCACAATTTGTCAACTTATCAAGTAAAAATTTTAGCTTAGGTAAGTCACACACTAGCGAAGTATATTACTTGTCTCTCCCCTCCTAGTTCTAGACTCAGATCTCCGTCAGGGACCATATCCCTAAGCTCTGATACCAACTGTGACTCCCCCAAAATAGTTCCAATCCACCCAACCCATTCTGGGTCGCCACGAAATACACTCAACACAATTTTCAAATATAAATCTTCATTAATACAATTGTCGTACTGTCGTGAAAAATACGACAACACATAGGCTGTGAGTTTTAACACGTATATTGTCTCGTAGACAATATCTAAACTCAAATTATTACAATGTCATATAAAATACAACAACAAATATTTCAATATCCCTAAGAAAAATGAGAAGATTACTATCATATTCATTTTAATGAGGTACACTTTTGACACTTTGAAAGTCGAGTTCTCATCACCCTATTGTTGTTCACCAAAAGCAACGATTAAATGACGTATAATATATGACAACCCGAGAAATTAGATAATTTATTAAATTCTTAAATGATGGATTTAAGGTCAAATAATAGACCTAGACAGAAAATAAGTGTATGCGTTTGATATTTTTGGGAAGGAATTTTGAGGATTTCAAAATTCTATGAAGTACTATGGTGAATTATTCAGGATTAAGAGTATACGTGAATATGTTCTGTGAATATGATATTATATGTGTACAGTATGTGGTTAAGGTTCAAGGGTTGACCAGATAAATTTTATCAGTGTCAAACCCTAATATTATTGTCAAATATCGACGTTCAATTAGAAAACCCTAGCAATGGATAAGAAACCCTAGAAACCGGTTTTAAAACCCTAATTTCAGTTTCGAGAATCTGAAACCCTAATTCGGAAATTGAAAACCCTAATCTGGGAATTTAAAGGATAATTATAATGCTTAAGTGATATTAATTATAATATTAATTAGGGTAAAGCTTAATTAATTAGCAAACCCTAATTTTAAATTTTTAAATCCTAATAGTTCCGTCAAAAACCCTAATGTACAATTGTGAATTTAAATTGCTATTTTAGCGATTCTAATTAGGATAAATTAATCCTAATTAGTAAGCTTAATTTATGATTAGAAAATCTTAGTATAATTAAGAGAATTCTAATTATAATTTGCAAATGTTAATTTTCATTTTGAAAACCCTAAGTTGAAAATCCTAGAAATGGGTATTTTTGAAAACCTTAGGTTTTAACCCTAAGGGTCAAACCCTAAGGGTTAGACAATAGACAAGTTTGCCATTAAATTTATAAATTAAATGACCAAAATGCCCTTTTTCATTCTTTAATAAGCTAGCTTGTAAATCTAGCAAATATTGGGGTTGGTAACCAACTATGTTGACATTGTGGCTTGTAATATCCAGCCAATCAGTCCATATATTAGATCTATATATTGCATCTTTGTTTTATAAGAGATTTAGAGAGAGAAAGTTCACCAAACTTGGCTCATTTGTAACAAAACTCTTAACAATTTTCTCTCTCACCAAACCTTCGAAAATCCATAGTATTTCAGTTAAAAAATAAACACTAGAAACATCAAGGTCAGCTAAGGAGATAATAGATCAAGATTGGAACAAGAGAGGTATAAACCCTAGATCATAGTCACTTCAGAAAATTTTTGTGTTTATGTGTTTAGATCTTTTCTAGATGATGTTTTATGATGATCTATGTTGATATAACATAGATCCATAGCATCAATATGCTTTAAAATTGAAGTTTTACAAAACTGCCCAAGAACACTTATGTGGTCTGACAATCAAATGTCATGAGCAACAGATTCTTGTGTGTTTTTGATTTTTGTTGTTTTATTATTTGGATCTATAGCTTGATATGTTGTCTATCATCCGAATGTGGTAGTTTAGCCATTAGATGTTTGGATTTGATGTTATGATCGGTCAAAACCCGTTAACCGGGCATGACCAATCAAATTTTGGGCAATCCAGAAATTTGAAAATAGCGTCTGACAAGATTTTCAAACTCTTTGATCTGTTGTATGTTAATCTGTTTGTTGATTTTATGATAACCAATATGTAGCTTGATGTATGGACTTGAGATATATACTTTTAGATCTCTTAAATAACAAACATGTGGGACATAGTGGACGGTCAAACTGGCCCTGTCGATCATGGATACCATTTTTGGAAAACCTAGAAACTAGTTGAACCATGATTCTGACAGGGTTTGGCCGGGATTAAGCTGGCAGATCTGTTGTTATTAAACTGATTTGTTGTTATGTTAATGTTGAAAGTAGTATGCACACAAGCCAATCATGTTTGATGATAAAGCATATACTTTGTAACAATCTTATTCATTTATTAATAAAAAGTATTAATTTATTAAAGGCTTTTAATTATCTACATGATGTTGTTTTATAATATGTGATAAACCCATAGTTTTAAGCAATGCTTTTAGAATAATGATGGTGATCATTCTAATGAGATCTAAATTCTTAGAAAGCTTAAAACTAAAATAGTTCCCAATCATTGGATTACTAAATTGGGGATTAGTGAATCCGGATAGATTGGTACATCGTTAACTTGCTCATTGGATGAGGATGATTGATCTCATGATCATTTGTGTGGAGACACTAAAGCAAGTATGTAGGTGCTTATTAGAGAATAAGTTCATTTGAGCGTGGCTCGCTAAGGAATACCTAATGGAGTTTTACTTGCTCATCAATAGGAATTCCTATAGTGATAGTAGTCAAGTGATCCTTGGACTTGAGATCATCATAGTATCTTGTGTATGATGAGTTATACTTTGACTTATTCCTTAAGACCCATAGGGTATATCAAAGGGTATGCTTGGGTATAATAAGTTGTACATGGAGATAATGTATGATCAATAAAGAATCTACCACTTATTAAAAGAAGAGAAATGTCCTATGTGATTCGATAAATGACAACCCAAAGTAGTCCTTGGCAAAGGCGAAATGAAATTAGAAAGGAGTTTCTAATTTGCATTATTTGAGTTGTGCATTTAAGGATCGAAATACATATAATTAAATAAAATAAGACTTGACAAGAATTCCATGTCTTATATTTAATTGGGACATTGTATGGTGGAAGGATTGAATTGTAGGGTAACTATTTACTCAAAGGTTCTTTAATGATTAATGTTGAAATCTATATTATCCGGAAAGTCGTTGATCGCTAGGAGGCTTTATCCCTATTGTAGAATAAATATTATTTATTTAAATAAATTAATTATTTAATTTATTTATTTAAATAAGATTAGAATTGTTCTAATTGATTTATTCACAACCGGGTTTAATATGGAGAACCTAAAGGGTCACACCATAAAAAAGAAGAATAATTATTTAAGAAGTTAATGGCATAATCGAAATAATATAGTTATGTATATTTAATTTAATCTATGGTGATAGAATAAATTAAATAGCTTAATATTATTATTTAATATTTTAGAAATATTAAATATAAATTAATAAGAGGAGTCTTATTAATATTATTACAATTATTATTATTTTAATTTCTAAAAGAGTTTAGGAATTAATTTAATATAAGTACTCTCATTTATTCCTAATTGGATTAGGAAGGAAAATTAGTTAAAGGAGTTTAATTAATTATCCCTAATAAGATTAGGGAGCTTAATTAATTAAAAGAATTTAATTAATTAAATAAATCTCAATTCCTTAATTGTTAAGGTGGGTTGCCCACATCTATAAATAAGAGGAGTCTAATTATGGGTGTGGTGGTTGTTGACTTTTACAACATACGTAATATTTCCAATAGTTGGGAGAGTACGCCTTTTCTATAGAGATAGAAAAACTAGGGTTTAGCCAACCACCCATCTTCTTGAATTCTTATTATTCCTTGGTGGATCACCTCTAGAGGCCAAACACTTGGGTGGCTAACGTTGATCAAAGGAAGGAACCAAACCCATGAATTCAAGTTGAGCGAAAAAGGATTTGGAGGTGAACTTGTACACGAGGAAGCTCGATCTTCAAGGTATGATTTTATTCTTTATCTTTTCGTTTAATTAATAATTGTGCATAAAGGGTGATCCGGGTATATGGTTTGTAAAATTTTTAAACTCTGATTTTACACGTTTCCGCATTATTTTTGCAATTTGATTGCGTTCATGAATATTACAAACCTAACAGTGGCATCAGAGCCAAACCTTTATGCAAATTATTAAGTGTTTAGATTTAATTTGTATATTGATATGTGTTTAGAACAATTTAATTGGGCATAATTTTATTTTATAAAATTTATTTATAAAAAAAAAAGGAGCCGAAATCATTATCGAAAATCTGTTTTCTATTCTAGTATTAGGAATATACAGATATTAGATGGAATAAGATTTTTTAAGTGTCCCGCAAAGCTCCTTATAATTATATATGATATAAACATATTAAAGTAATCATGAGCATGTTATATATAAAAAAAAAAAAGGAAGTTACTATGATTTCTTTTAAAAGGATAAGGAGATGCGATATATATATATATATATATATATATATATATATATTATATTAGGTTATTTTATAATATATTATATATACATTATATATACAATATATTATTCTCAATTATTTTATAATTAAAATAAAATTTATTTTAATCTTAAAATAAAAGTTTATTTTAATATTAAAATTAAAGATTTTATTTTAATTTTAAAATTAAATTTTATGCTAACTAATTAGAGTTGGAATTGAATTCCATGATAACTAATTGGAGTTGAAATTGGATTCTATTTTTCCTTAAATAAAGAAGTTTATTTTGATATGAAATTAGATTTCATATTATTCAAAAATAAAAGGTTTATTTGTGAATAGGAAAAAGAATCATCTTTCCTTAAATAAAGGAGTTTATTTTGATATGAAATTAGATTTCATATTATTCAAAAATAAAAGGTTTATTTGTGAATAGGAAAGAGAATCCTAATTTCCTTAAATAAAGGAGTTTATTTAGATATGAAATATGATTTCATATTATTCAAAATAAAGGAGTTTATTTATGAATAGGAAAGAGAATCATGTTTCCTTTAATAAAGGAGTTTATTTTTTTTACATGCAATTGGATTCCATAATTAATTAAAATAAAGGAGTTTATTTTGATTAAAATTTTTTGATTAAAATAAAATAGTTTATTTTATTCAAAATTAGATAAATTAAAATAAAATAATTTTATTTTGATTTAAATTTAGATTAAAATAAAGGAGTTTATTTTGATTCAAAATTAGATTTTATACTAACTAAATTTGCCCATTAAATGATATCAATATATATATTGAATGTTTATTATTCATGAGATGAATATTATTTATTGATGCATATGGTGATGTGTATGATAATAAATGGGATTGATTATGGACTATTGACCAATGCGATTGGATTTTATTTTAGTTGGATGCATGAATATATGGGTTTTATTAAATGGGGTCTGCGTATCTCGTCTTTTCTAATTTTTTCTTAATGTAAATTCTATCTCCCTCCTATGTACTTCCCCTTGACTGCTGATCAAGGCTTCTATTTATTTTAAATAGTTTTGTAATAGGAATAGTTAGAATTAATTTTAAAGAATTGGAGATCAAGGAACAAGGAACGCTTGAAGACCCGTTTGTAATGGAGCCTGGGTTTAAATGTAATAGTTATATTTAAATATTATTTCTTGCACCCCTTGGGTTTGACCTTTTGGTTCACTTGGTGGCTCTAGTGAACCAAACTAGAATAAAAGTCAATAATCAATCCGAGTAGAATATAGTATTCTATATGTGCATGCTTATATTATATATATTATATATTATGCAAACACGCTTCGCATGTTTATTAATATGACGCGTATTATATATATATATATATATATATATATATATATATATATATATGTGTGTGTGTGTGTGTGTGTGTGTGCATGCGCTAAACAAGATGAGACAATTAATAACAAACCCCTCAATTTTTATATATATTAAGTCCTAAGCGTTCAAAGATATTTGGAATATCGAACGTCGCCTTCTAGCATGATAAAATTAATAGAGTATTAAATATTTAATATGAGTTTGTTGTGTCACCACAAGGCAAGTATTAAGTATTTAAGATGTTAATTTATCACATTTGATGCTTATAAAGAAAATTAAACAATATTGTTTTGTTGTGTCACCACAAGGATGATATTTTTCTTTTTGAATATATGGAGTGCTAGGTCGGACTTAACTTGGATAATTTTGATTCGGATGTGCCACCACTTGATCAAAATAATCTAAGAGGCAAAAGAAAAGGAGTTGCATAGTTGATGTAATTGACAAAAGTTATCTACCTATTTATTTATATATAGTTTGTTGTGTCACCACAAGGCTATATACATTTGAAATGGGATCCTTATTCTCACTAGCAAATCTTTAATTAGATTTTGCCGAACTATATAAGTGAGGGTAATATAGTTTGAAGAAAATAGTAGGAGATACCAATTTAAAACAAGACCTAATTTATTTTGGTAATTAATAAAAGAATGTATGTTAAAATGTTGTTAAGTACAAATTCATTTATAGAATTTTACAATGTCTAAATTACTATCACTGCGAAACATATTAGATGTTATTTAATCGGACCGAATTAAACGGATTGGTTAAGGAAATTCTCAGTTCTCACGGCTGAAAAGCTATCTTGTGTCCTTAATACGCCTATCCCTGCAATGGTTGCAGACAATGCCTCTGAGGAAGAGATTGCTACTTTTAGAAAGTGGCAAGATGATGCACGATTAGCTCGATGCATCATGCTCGCATCCATGAGTAACGAGCTTCAAATCGGCAGATGAAACTATGGATGCTCCTACTATATTCCTGCACATCAAGTAGTTGATGGTGAGGAAAGTAGGACTAATAGATATCAGATATCTAAGGAGCTCTTCCGATCTAGAATGTGTTAGGTTTGTAATATTCATGAACGCAATCAAATGGCAAAAATTAGCGAAAACGTGTAAAAATCAGAGTTTAAAAATTTTACAAACCATATACCCGGATCACCCTTTATGCACAATTATTAATTAAACGAAAAGGATGAATAAGAAACATACCCTTGAAGATCCGAGCTTCCTTAGGTACAAGTTCACCTCCAATCCTTTCGCGTTCAACTTGAATCCACCGGGTTTGGTTCCTTCCTTTGATCAACGTTAGCCACCCAAGTGTTTGGCCTCTAGAGGTGATCCACCATGGAATAATAAGAATTCAAGAAGATGGGTATTTGGCTCAAACCCTAGTTTTCTATCTCTATAGAAAAGAACGTACTCTCCAATAAATTGGAATTATGTCGTATCTCTCATATCTAATATAAGACTCCTCTTATAAAGATATCAAGTAACCCTATTAAAAATAAGGTATTATTTAATTAAACTCTTTTAATTAAATGGGCTCCCTAATCTTATTAGGAATAATTAATTAAACTCCTTTAACTAATTTTCCTTCCTAATCCAATTAGGAATAAATGAGAGTACTTATATTAAATTAATTCCTAAACTCTTTTAGAAATTAAAATAATAATAATTGTAATAATATTAATAAGACTCCTCTTATTAATTTATATTTAATTTTTCTAAAATATTAAATAATAAATATTAAGCTATTTAATTTATTCTATCACCATAGATTAAATTAAATATACTTAACATATTATTATGATTATGTCATTAACTTCTTAAATAAGTATTCTTCCTTTTATGGTGTGACCCTTTAGGTTCTCCATATTAAACCTATTGTGAATAAATCAATTAGAACAATTCTAATCTTATTTAAATAAATAAATTAAATAATTAATTTATTTAAATAAATAATATTTATTCTACAATAGGGATAAGCCTCCCTAGCGATCAACGACTTTCCGGATAATATAGATTTCAACATTAATCATAAAAGAACCTTTGAGTAAATAGTTACCGTGCAATTCAATCTTTCCACCATACAATGTCCCAATTAAATATAATGACATGGAATTACTGTCAAGTCTTATTTTATTTAATTATATGTATTTCGACTCTTAAATGCACAACTCAAATAATGCAAATTAGAAACTCCTTTCTAATTTCATTCGCTTGCCAAGGACTACTAGGTTGTCATTTATCGAATCACATAGGACATTTCTCTTCTTTTAATAGAAGTGGTAGATTCTTTATTGATCATACATTATCTCCATGTACAACTTATTATACCCAAGCATACCCTTTAATATACCCTAAGGGTCTTAAGGAATAAGTCAAAGTATAACTCATCATACACAAGATACTATGATGATCTCAAGTTTAAGGATCACTTATACTACTATCACTACAGGAATTCCTATTGACATGCAAGTAAAACTCCATTAGGTATTCCTTAGCGAGCCACGTTCAGTGAACTTATTCTCTAATAAGCACCTACATACTTGCTTTAGTGTCTCCACACAAATGATCATGAGATCAATCATCCTCATCCAATGAGCAAGCAACGTATGTACCAATCTATCCGGATTCACTAATCCCCAATTTAGTAATCCAATGATTGGGAACTATTTTTGTTTTAAGCTTTCTAAGAATTTAGATCTCATTAGAATGATCATCATCATTATTCTAAAAGCATTGCTTAAAACTATGGGTTTATCACATATTATAAAACAGCATCATGTAGATAATTAAAAGCCTTTAATAAATTAATACTTTTTATTAATAAATGAATAAGATTGTTACAAAGTATATGCTTTATCATCAAACATGATTGGCTTGTGTGCATACTACTTTCAATCTCCCACTTGCACTAGAGCCAATCATCATGGTATCTCATACTCTTCTTCTCTAAGTGACGATTATCCTGCTGTTGGATAAACTTTAGTTAATGGATATATAATGTTGTTCTTGAGAGTCCACCATCTCTATAGTGATTTCCCATCTTTCAATGATTCTTATAATCAAATGAAAGTTCCACAACACATGTTTAGATCCAAGATGAGACTTAGGAACTATTCCTAGTTCTGTAATGAACTTTTAATCCAAACAATCAACTTGCGACTTCATTTATAGCTTTATACTTTGTCTTTATCACTAAACCAAAGAACTTTTTGTTTGTTTGGAACCTTTCCAATTCAACGCACCAATGTTCAAGGTAACACTTTACCTTAAAGTGGATTTTCTATCGTCTTGGTGCATGTCTCGAAAACTTGAGTCCGTAAAGCCCTCCGGTTTTAATTTAGACCCACCATGAATATGATCACATCCTTAGTGCCGGTTAAGCACTTTAAGATGTTTTTCACTGACTCATAGTGAACTTCTCCATAATATGACTGATCAACATCAGGTCTCGTACATTTTATTGCATACATGATTGTCACTCATGCGACTTTTCTTTTCAGGAGTCTGTGGGGACTATTAAGAGAGATACACTCCATAGCTCATCGACATGAGACATCTCTTGGAGTTTGCCATGCTAAATGACTTTAGCATCAAATGAATATACGTTCCTTGGGTTAAGTCGAGCATCCTCTTAAATCTATCTATATAGATTTATATCCCCAATTAAGATACTCTTCCAAATCATTCATGGACGAATGTTTAGACAACTTTATCTTTACTGATTGTAGCATTGGTATGTAATTCCTCATCCGTAGTATATCAACATATAATACTAGAAATTTCACGACGCTCCCACTGAACCCTTTGTTACAAACAAGGTCATTCTTATTTTTGATAAAATCAAACTCTTTTGATTGCCTCATCAAAACGAATGTTCCATATTTGAGAAACTTGCTTCAATCCATTTCTCTGAGTGTCTACAACACTTACCTCATCGTATGTAACTAGATCATCATCTTCTATGATGCGTAACTCATCATCATCATCAATGATGAATCCATACCTCCTAGATATCTTCGGTACTATTCCAGATTTATGATTCGGTTGTGGTACAATAGGTCTATCTACAGGTTCCTCTTATTTGATTTATAGTGTTTTGTGGTTCTTGAACTCTTCAAGATCTATTATCCTCCCACTAGCCCATTCAATGATAAACACCTTTATCTTAAAAGGCAGCGAGTTTCGCAACAAACACCTTTTGCTAAGTAGGATTATAGAACATATACCCTAAACTTACTTTAGGATGTCCCACAAATCAGTACATGTCAAATCTTGTCCCAAGCTTATCCTTTAAAACCGTTTCACATAAGTTGGACAACCCTTATCTTAACATACTTAAGATTAGGAATCCTCCCCGTCCCATAACTTTTATGGAGTCTTGGGGCTGATTTTGAGGTTACCATTTTCGTGAGATATGCAACCATTTCTAGGACATTATCCCAGAAGGATACTGGAATGTCGGTAAAATCATTTTTGACCGCACCATGTCCAACAAGGTATGATTTTTCATTCAGATACATCAATCAATTATTGCGTATCAGGATGTGTCCATTATGAGAAAACCATTTGAGATGATCCAGAAACTTATTGCACAAGTATTTATTCCTTGATCTAATCAAAGAATCTTAATACATTCCCAATTTGTTTCACTTCTGAATTCTTTGAACCTTTCAAATAATTCATACTTGTATTTTAGCAAATACATACATTCAACTCTTTGAATGATCATCTCCTTTTCTTATACTAATTTGTTCAATATGCAAAATTATTTTCATGTAAGTTAAGTATACAAAATTTATTAAGTAATATTCCAGTTCTATACAAAACATTATTATTATAAATAAAACAACAATTGTTCTTAATTATAATACCAAAGATTTCATTGTCCAACAATAAAATGGAAATAATATTTTCAACGAGAACTGGAATACAATAACAACTTATTGACTTAATAGATTTGCCCGTAGGCAGTGCTAAACTATAAGTTTCTATGGCTAATGTTGCAACCTTTGCTTCATTTCCCACACATAGGATTACTTATATTTGTTTAGCTTTCTACTTCTGTTTGGTCCTTTCATAAATCTATATTTATGATAACCAAAGTTGGTATCCAATACCCAAGTAGAACATTGACTTAAAGAAAAAATTATTTTAAATCATGAACAAATTTGTATTTGTAACCGAAACTTCATTAAGCTTCTTTGGTTAGCCACTGCAAGGTGCTTCTCACAGTTTCTTTCCGGTGTCCATGCTTATTGCAGTGGAAGCAAACTCCTTTGCTATCCGTATCAGTTTTGTTCTTATTATCCTTTGTTTTTGCCTTTCTATATACCTTCTTTGAATCGTTCTTCTTTTTAGAAGATCCTTTGGCCCCTAGCAGTAAGACTTGATCTTTCTTGGTTGGAAAGTGACTCTCAACATTTTTCAATATGTTAAGCAAATCAAATCGAAGGTGACATCTAGCTTATTCATATGAAAATTCGAAACAATTGTGAAAGGAGTCCGGAGTGAGTGCAAGATCAAATCTTGGCTCAACTCTCCATCCATGACAAAACTGTTGTTCTAATTGATCAATCAAATTGATTATGTTAAGAACTTTTTATGCATACTATAGTGCCATTGGCCATTCTAGATCGGAAGAGCTCCTTAGATATCGATATCTATCGGTCCTACTTTCCTCACCATCAACTACTTGACGTGCGGGGAATATAGTAGGAGCATCCATAGTTTCATCTTGATCTTTGAAGCTCGTTACTTATGGATGCTGAGCATGATGCATTGAGCCAATGTGCATCATCTTGCCACTTTCTAAAAGTAGCAATCTCTTTCTCGAGGCATTATGCGCAACCATTGCGAGGATAGGCGTATTAAGGACATAAGATAGCTTTTCAGCCTTGAGAACTATTCTCAAATTCCTTAACCAATCCATTTAATACGGTCCAGTTAAATAACATCTAATATGTTTCCGCAGTGATAGTAATTTAGACATTGTAAAATTCTATAAATGAATTTGTAATTAACAACATTTTAACATACATTCTTTTATTAATTACCAAAATAAATTAGGTCTTGTTTTAAATTGGTATCTCCCACTATTTTCTTCAAACTATATTACCCTCACTTATATTGTTGTAAGCAAATCTAATTAAAGATTTGCTAGTGAGAATAAGGATCCCATTTCAAATGTATATAGCCTTGTGGTGACACAACAAACTATATATAAATAAATAGGTAGACAACTTTTGTCAATTACATCAACTATCTGACTCCTTTTCTTTTGCCTCTTAGATTATTTTGATCAAGTGGTGGCACATCCAGAATCAAAATTATCCAAGTTAAAATCCCACCTAGCACTCCATATATTCAAAAAAGAAAAATATCATCCTTGTGGTGACACAACAAAACAATATTGTTCAATTTTCTTTATAAGCATCAAATGTGATAAATTAACATCTTAAATACTTAATACTTGCCTTGTGGTGACACAACAAACTCATATTAAATATTTAATACTCTATTAATTTTATCATGCTAGAAGGCGACGTTCGATATTCCAAATATCTTTGAATGCTTAGGACTTAATATAAAAATTGAGGGGTTTGTTATTAATTTGTCTCATCTTGTTTAGCGCATGCATATACATATATATATAAAATACGCGTCATATTAATGAACATCTGAAGCATGTTTGCATAATATATAATATATATAGTATAAGCATGCACATATAGAATACTATATTCTACTACGAATTGATTATGGACTTTTATTCTAGTTTGGTTCACTAGAGCCACCAAGTGAACCAAAAGGTCAAACCCCAAGGGGTGCAAGAAATAATATTTAAATATAACTATTACATTTAAACTTAGCTCCATTACAAAGCGGGTCTTGGCGCTCCTTGCTCCTTGATCTCCAATTCTTCAAAATTAATTCTAACTATTCCTATTACAAAACTATTTTAAAATAAATAGAAACCTTGATCGTGATCGAGGGAAGTACATAGGAGGAGATAGAATTTATATTAAGAAAAATTAGAGAAGGCGAGTACGCAGACCCCCATTTAATAAAACTCATACATTCATGCATCCAACTAAAATAAAATCCAATCGCATTGGTCAATAGTCCATAATCAATCCCATTTATTATCATACACATCATCATATGCATCAATAAATAACATTCATCTTATGAATAATAAACATTTAATATATATATATTGATATCATTTAATGGGCAAATTTAGTTAATATAAAATCTATTTTTGAATCAAAATAAACTCCTTTATTTTAATCCAAATTTAAATCAAAATAAAACTATTTTATTTTAATTTATCTAATTTTGAATAAAATAAATTATTTTATTTTAATCAAAATCTTTAATCAAAATAAACTCCTTTATTTTAATTAATTATGGAATCCAATTCCATATATAAAATCTTTTATTAAAGGAAACACGAATATTCTTTCCTATTCACAAATAAACTCCTTTATTTTGAATAATATGAAATCTTATTCCATATTTAAATAAACTCTTTTATTTAAGGAAATTAGGATTCTCTTTCCTATTCACAAATAAACTCTTTTATTTTGAATAATATGAAATCTTATTTCATATCTAAATAAACTCCTTTATTTAAGGAAATTAGGATTCTCTTTCCTATTCACAAATAAACTCCTTTATTTTTAATAATATGAAATCTTATTTCATATCTAAATAAATTCCTTTATTTAAGGAAAAATATAATCCAATTTCAACTCCAAATAGTTATCATGGAATCCAATTCCAACTCTAATTAGTTAGCATGAAATTTAATTTTAAAATTAAAATAAACTTTTATTTTATATAAAAATAAACTTTTTATTTTAATATTAAAATAAAATTTTTATTTTAATAATAAAATTATTAAGAATATTATATATAATAATAATAAAACAAAACCGTTATTATATATATATATATAATAAAACCGTTAATATATATCATATATATATATATAATAACCTGACTTCCTTTTAAATCCAGCAACATATATAGTAACGTGATTCAAGTTGCCGGATTTCCTTTTTTTTTTTATTGTGATTTCCTGTTGCTCCAATCACTTAGTAAGTTTTTCAAAAAAAAAAAGACTTCATGTTTCTTTTAATGGGCCACGTGGGATTCAATGTATTTGGAGCAATCATTTTTTTTTTTTTAAGAAATCCTACAGCAACTCGTGAATGTTAAAAAATCATGATTTCCATGATTTCCTTGATTTCCGTTAATATATAAACTTCTGCCGAATTCCTTGTATATTATAACGGTTTTTCCTTTCTTTTTTTTTAATAAATTTTATACAACAAAATTATGCCCAATAAAATTGATCTAAACACATATCAACATACATATCAAATCTGAACAATTAATAATTCGCATAAAGGTTTGGCTCGATGCCAATCGTTAGGTTTGTAATATTATTGAAATGAACGCAATCAAATGGCAAAAATTAAGCGGAAAGCGTGTAAAAATCGAGTTTAAAAATTTTACAAACCATATACCCGGATCACCCTTTATGCACAATTATTAATTAAACGAAAAGGATGAATAAGAAACATACCCTTGAAGATCCGAGCTTCCTCAGGTACAAGTTCACATCCAATCCTTTCGCGTTCAACTTGAATCCACCGGGTTTGGTTCCTTCCTTTGATCAACGTTAGTCACCCAAGTGTTTGGCCTCTAGAGGTGATCCACCAAGGAATAATAAGAATTCAAGAAGATGGGTATTTGGCTCAAACCCTAGTTTTCTATCTCTATAGAAAAAAACGTACTCTCCAACAAATTGGAATTATGTCGTATCTCTCATATCTAATATAAGACTCCTCTTATAAAGATATCAAGTAACCCTATTAAAAATAAGGTATTATTTAATTAAACTCTTTTAATTAAATGGGCTCCCTAATCTTATTAGGGATAATTAATTAAACTCCTTTAACTAATTTTCCTTCCTAATCAAATTAGAAATAAATGAGAGTACTTATATTAAATTAATTCATAAACTCTTTTAGAAATTAAAATAATAATAATTGTAATAATAATAATAAGACTCCTCTTATTAATTTATATTTAATATTTCTAAAATATTAAATAATAAATATTAAGCTATTTAATTTATTCTATCACCATAGATTACATTAAATATACTTAACATATTATTACGATTATGCCATTAACTTCTTAAATAATTATTCTTCCTTTTATGGTGTGACCCTTTAGGTTCTCCATATTAAACCCTATTGTGAATAAATCAATTAGAACATTTCTAATCTTATTTAAATAAATAAATTAAATAATTTATTTATTTAAATAAATAATATTTATTCTACAATAGGGATAAGCCTCCATAGCGATCAACGCGACTTTCCGGATAATATAGATTTCAACATTAATCATAAAAGAACCTTTGAGTAAATAGTTACCGTACAATTCAATCCTTCCACCATACAATGTCCCAATTAAATATATGACATGGAATTACTGTCAAGTCTTATTTTATTTAATTATATGTATTTTGACTCTTAAATGCACAACTCCAAATAATGCAAATTAGAAACTTCTTTCTAATTTCATTCAGCCTTGGCCAAGGACTACTGGGTTGTCATTTATCGAATCACATAGGACATTTCTCTTCTTTTAATAGAAGTGGTAGATTTCTTTATTGATCATACATTATCTCCATGTACAACTTATTATACCCAAGCATACCCTTTGATATACCCTAAGGGTCTTAAGGAATAAGTCCAAGTATAACTCATCATACACAAGATACTATGATGATCTCAAGTTCAAGGATCACTTGTACTACTATCACTACAGGAATTCCTATTGACAGGCAATTAAAACTCCATTAGGTATTCCTTAGCGAGCCACGTTCAGTGAACTTATTCTCTAATAAGCACCTACATACTTGCTTTAGTGTCTCCACACAAATGATCATGAGATCAATCATCCTCATCCAATAAGCAAGCAACGTATGTACCAATCTATCCGGATTCACTAATCCCCAATTTAGTAATCCAATGATTGGGAACTATTTTAGTTTTAAGCTTTCTAAGAATTTAGATCTCATTAGAATGATCATCATCATTATTCTAAAAGCATTGCTTAAAACTATGGGTTTATCACATATTATAAAACAGCAACATGTAGATAATTAAAAGCCTTTAATAAATTAATACTTTTTATTAATAAATGAATAAGATTGTTACAAAGTATATGCTTTATCATCAAACATGATTGGCTTGTGTGCATACTACTTTTAGAATGGCCAATGGCACTATAGTACATACAAAAAAAAGTCCTTAACATAATCAATTTGATTGATCAATTAGGACAACTGGTTTTATCATGGATGGAGAGTTGAGCCAAGATTTGATCTTGCACTCACTGCCGGACTCCTTTCACAATTGTTGTGAATTTTTCATATGAACAAGCTAGATATCAGCTTCGCTGATTTGCTTAACATGTTGAAAAATGTTGAGAGTCATTTTACAACCAAGAAAGATCAAGTCTTACTGGTAGGGGCCAAAAGATCTTCTGAAAAGAAGAACGATTCAAAGAAGGTATATAGAAAGGCGTAAACAAAGGATAATAAGAACAAAACTGATACGGATAACAAAGGAGTTTGCTTCCATTGCAATAAGCTTGGACACTGGAAAGAAACTGCAAGAAGCATCTTGCAGAGGCTAACCAAAGAAGCTTAGTGAAGTTTTGGTTACAAATACAAATTTTGTTCAAGATTTAAAATAAATTTTTCTTTAAGTCAAGGTTCTACTTGGATATTGGATATCGACTTTGGTTATCATAAATATAGATTTATGAAGGGACCAAGAAGAAGTAGAAAGCTAAACAAAGATAAATAATCTTATGTGTGGAAAATGAAGCAAAGGTTGCTACATTAGCCATAGAAACTTATAGTTTAACAATGCCTACGGGCAAGTCTATTAAGTCAATAATTTGTTATTGTATTCCAGTTCTCGTTGGAAACATTATTTCCATTTTATTGTTGGACAATGACATCTTTGGTATTATATTTAAGAACAATTGTTGTTCTATTTATAATAATAATATTTTGTATAGGACTGGAATATCACTTAATGGATTTTGTATACTTGACTTACGTGAAAATAATTTTACAAATTGAACAAACTAGTATAAGAAAAAGGAGATGATCATTCAAAGAGTTGAATGTGTGTATTTGTTGAAATACAATTGTGAATTATTTGAAAGGTTCAAAGAATTCAGAAATGAAACAAATTGGCAAAGTATTAAGATTCTTTGATTAGATCAAGGAATAAATACTTGTGCAATAAGTTTCTAGATCATCTCAAATGGTTTTCTCATAATGGACACATCCCGATCTGTGATAATTGATTGATGTATCCGAAAGGAAAAATCGTACCTATTTGAACATGATGCGATCCATAATGATTTTACCGACATTCCAAAGATCCTTCGGGATCATGTCCTAGAAATGGTACGCATATCTACGAAAAGGTAATCTCTAAATCCATTTCAAGACTCCATAAAAGTTATGGATGGGGAGGATTCCTAATCTTAAGTATGTTAAGATAAGGGTTGTCCAACTTATGTGAAAGCGGTTTCAAAGGATAAGCTTGGGACAAGATTTGACAAATCTGATTTATGGGACATCCTTAAGTAAGTTTAGGGTAAATGTTCTATAATCCTACTTAGCAAAAGGTGTTTATTGCGAAACACGCGCGCTTTCTAAGATAAAGGTGTTTATCATTGAAGGGGCTAGTGGGAGGATAATAGATCTTGAAGAGTTCAAGAACCACAAAATACTATAAGTCAAATAAGAGGAACCTGTAGATGGACCTATTATACCACAACCGAATCAATAAATCTGAATAGTCACCAAGATACACAGGGAGGTATGGATTCATCATAGATGATGATGATGATGAGGTACACATCATAGAAGATGATGATCCAGATTACACACGATGAGGTAAGAGGAGTTCTAGTGTGTACAAAAGGGTCGATGAAGGCGTCGTGAAATTTCTAGTATTATATGTTGATATACTACGGATGAGGAATAACTTATCAATGCTACAATCAGAAAAGATAAAGTTGTCTAAACATTCATCCATGAATGGTTTGGGAAGAGTATCTTAATTGGGGATAAAATCTATATAGATAGATACAAGAGGATGCTCGACTTAACCCAAGGAACGTATATTCATTTGATGCTAAAGTCGTTTAGCATGGCAGACTCCAAGAGATGTCTCATGTCGATGAGCTATGGAGTGTATCTCTCTTAATAGTCCCCACAGACTCCTGAAAAGAGAGGTCGCATGAGTGACTATCATGTATGCAATGAAATATACAAGATCTAATGTTGATCGGTCATATTCTGGAGAAGATCACTGTAAGACAGTGAAAAACATCTTAAAGTGCTTAACCGACACTAAGGATGTGATCATATTCATGGTGGGTCTAAATTAAAACTAGAGGGCTTAACATCTGTTGTATGTTAATCTGTTTGTTGATTTTATGATAACCAATATGTAGCTTGATGTATGGACTTGAGATATATACTTTTAGATCTCTTAAATAACAAACATGTGGGACATAGTGGACGGTCAAACTGGCCCTGTCGATCATGGATACCATTTTTGGAAAACCTAGAAACTAGTTGAACCATGATTACGGCGAGGTTTTGGTAGGGATTAAGTCAAGAATCTGTTGTTATTAAACTGATTTGTTGTTATGTTAATGTTGAAAGTAGTATGCACACAAGCCAATCATGTTTGATGATAAAGCATATACTTTGTAACAATCTTATTCATTTATTAATAAAAAGTATTAATTTATTAAAGGCTTTTAATTATCTACATGATCTTTGTTTTATAATATGTGATAAACCCATAGTTTTAAGCAATGCTTTTAGAATAATGATGATGATCATTCTAATGAGATCTAAATTCTTAGAAAGCTTAAAACTAAAATAGTTCCCAATCATTGGATTACTAAATTGGGGATTATTGAATCCGGATAGATTGGTACATACGTTGCTTGCTCATTGGATGTGGATGATTGATCTCATGATCATTTGTGTGGAGACACTAAAGCAAGTATGTAGGTGCTTATTAGAGAATAAGTTCACTGAACGTGGCTCGCTAAGGAATACCTAATGGAGTTTTACTTGCCTGTCAATAGGAATTCCAAGAGTGATAGTAGTCAAGTGATCCTTGGACTTGAGATCATCATAGTATCTTGTGTATGATGAGTTATACTTTGACTTATTCCTTAAGACCCTTAGGGTTTATCAAAGGGTATGCTTGGGTATAATAAGTTGTACATGGAGATAATGTATGATCAATAAAGAATCTACCACTTCTATTAAAAGAAGAGAAATGTCCTATGTGATTCGATAAATGACAACCCAATAGTCCTTGGCCAAGGCAGAATGAAATTAGAAAGGAGTTTCTAATTTGCATTATTTGGAGTTGGGCATTTAAGGATCGAAATACATATAATTAAATAAAATAAGACTTGACAGTAATTCCATGTCTTATATTTAATTGGGACATTGTATGGTGGAAGGATTGAATTGTCTTTCAGAACTATTTACTCAAACGCGTTCTTTAATGATTAATGTTGAAATCTATATTATCCGGAAAGTCGTTGATCGCTAGGAGAGGCTTATCCCTATCAGATAATAAATATTATTTATTTAAATAAATTAATTGTTTAATTTATTTATTTAAATAAGATTAGAATTGTTCTAATTGATTTATTCACAACCTGGGTTTAATATGGAGAACCTAAAGGGTCACACCATAAAAGGAAGAATAATTATTTAAGAAGTTAATGGCATAATCGTAATAATATAAATTATGTATATTTAATTTAATCTATGGTGATAGAATAAATTAAATAGCTTAATATTTATTATTTAATATTTTAGAAATATTAAATATAAATTAATAAGAGGAGTCTTATTAATATTATTACAATTATTATTATTTTAATTTCTAAAAGAGTTTAGGAATTAATTTAATATAAGTACTCTCATTTATTCCTAATTGGATTAGGAAGGAAAATTAGTTAAAGGAGTTTAATTAATTATCCCTAATAAGATTAGGGAGCTTAATTAATTAAAAGAATTTAATTAAATAAATAAATCTCAATTCCTTAATTGTTAAATTGGGTTGCCCACATCTATAAATAAGAGGAGTCTTATTATGGGTGTGGTGGTTGTTGACTTTTACAACATACGTAATATTTCCAATAGTTGGGAGAGTACGCATTTTCTATAGAGATAGAAAAACTAGGGTTTAGCCAACCACCTATCTTCTTGAATTCTTATTATTCCTTGGTGGATCACCTCTAGAGTCCAAACACTTGGGTGGCTAACGTTGATCAAAGGAAGGAACCAAACCCGGTGAATTCAAGTTGAACGCGAAAGGATTTGGAGGTGAACTTGTACATGAGGAAGCTCGATCTTCAAGGGTATGATTTTATTATTTATCTTTTCATTTAATTAATAATTGTGCATAAAGGGTGATCCGGGTATATGGTTTGTAAAATTTTTAAACTCTGATTTTACACGTTTCCGCATTATTTTTGCAATTTGATTGCGTTCATGAATATTACAAACCTAACAAATGTTCCTTGTCATGTAGACTATAGATTTGAACCATTAAATGTCACAAACCATGCCCTGAACATTAAGGAAATCGAGCTTGAAAGTGTTAACTCGACACTGTCTGGGTTTCTGGGTTACCCAGAAAACCCAGATTAACTCTGACAGTGACTTTGCATGGCCTGATCTTCATGTTATGTTGATATATGAACTGGATTGTTGGTGTTAATTGTAGTGTTACACAAATACTACAAGATCTAAGTTTTAAATTGGACAGAACATGTTTGAACGAAGAATTGCATTCGGTCAAACCTACCCACTTGTCCATTGTCATGCATTTCTGGGTTTGTTGAAGAACAGCCCAAGAACACCATAAGCGATGGTTTTGTCGCCTATGGTACCTTTAGCAACACTTAATTATGAAAATTAATTATATTTATTAAATAAATATAAAAAATGGTTTTTAATTATTAAAAATACATAACAAATTATGAAAAATTATTTTAAAGCTCGAAAATTAGTTTTTAATTATTTAGAGTATATTTCATAAATATTTAATATTTTTGGAATATAAATGGTATTTCATTTATTTAATTATAATATTAAATAAATTATTTAAAAATGATTTTAATACTTTAAAAATCATGTAAATTTATATTATGGTATAAGAAAATATTTTTAGTTATTTTAATAACTTTTGATATTTTGTGATGAAATTCATTAATAAACTAATATTAATGGTAATTAGTTTATTTAATAAATATATTAAATAAATTATGGAAAAATAGAATTAATAATTTAAAAATCATATAAAAATGATTTTAAGTTATAAAATATAGCTTTTGATATTTTGTCATGAAAATATTAATATTTTAATATTAAAAGAAATTATCTAATAATGCATTTAATTGTTTAAAATCATATAAATACGATTTTAAGGTATTAAAATACTTGGTAATATTATAAATATATTATAATATTATGTTATGATTTTTATTAATATTTAATAATAAATAAATATTAAATATAAAGGAATATTGTGGTATTTAATTCATATAAATATGAGTTTAATGATTAAAAAATCGTGATAAATGGTAATAATTATCTGAAAATTATTACAAGCCTATGAAAATTATTTTGACTGATAATATAATTATCTAAGATAATTGTTAAGTGTTTAAGCAGAGTTTAATTGAACTTAAACTCGATAATTGTCCGACTAGATCGTCGGGATGTCAGATTTGTGTCGGATTCAACTAAGACTGAAATAGTTTGACTTGATATCGAGTTTTATGTGTTGTATAGACTGATAGGGTTATGTGTTTAAGTTATTTTATGTATATATATATAATTGTATTATATTGTGATGATATTATTCTAATATTGGAGATCTATATTACTAATATTAGGTCTTCGGATAAAGCGATATAAATTGCGTAATGGTAATCAACGAAACAGGCAAGTTTTTCTTAACTCTACTATGAGTAGTTTTATTCAGATGTGCTTATGGTTAATCATTGCTGATTGCCATGTAGAATTGTACTATGTACATTTGTATGTATAAGTCAGGTATGAAAGGCTGATCATCTTCATTACCGTTCGGTCCAGATATATTTGTTCATGTTTAATACTTGTTCAGTCAAAAGTTTTTTCATGCTAGTTCTCAATTATATTGATGAATTATAGTCAGCTTATTATTCAGACTCCTTCAATCATGATATATCCTTAAATAAAATTTAAACTTGTTGGGCAACCTTCATGCTCACCCTTGCTATATCATGATAAACATTGCAGATAAGGTGAATGCATTCGGATACAGGAAAAGGATAATGCCAAGTTCAGCTTGGGATAAAATATGCAGCTAATTTATAATAGTATAGTTTGATAATAATGTTATATGTTAGATATTTTATGAATTGTGTATAAGTTAAGGTTACTCGATTTTGGGGAATAGTGTGTAAAGTTTATTGTATAAACAATTTATGATTATATCTTCCGCAATAGTTATAAAATGATTGTATCAGATCTGTGGTGATTTGGGACCCGGATTTGGGCTTTCACATAATATATGACACACCCATCTTAGGTCCTCAATATAATTATATGTTGTTTTATAATGTATTGGGAAACCTCCACAGTGTCGGACCATCACATTATTCCCTTGTTATTCCCGCTCGACCCAACTACACTCTTATTACCTTAAAGTAATTGTGAAATAAAAGGGTGAGCACAAATATCCCAGTAAGAAAATTATGACTAAGATAAATAATTTATCAATAGCCTTCATCAGTAATAAATCAGGGATTTAGAACATATGGTAGATAATAAAATTTTTCAACCATAATTGCCGCGAAATCAATAATCCATTAGAAGAGTCAAGTAGAACATAATGTGTACTATCTCCTCCAAATTAAAAGTCCATCGTTAATATTTCATTCTTGTAATACTCATCAACAGTTCTTTGTTGCATCCAAGACAAAGAGAACTTTCATCACATGTCTTCTCCTGAACCACTAAAGATTATAGTTAAATTCACAATTCATATTTATAATCATGTAAATCAACAATTTCTCCTTGTAACAAAGGTTTAATAGAACGTTTACTCAATATCCTTACCCCGAAGGCTAAAGATATTCAAATTTAATAGCAATGATCATACCAACCAGTTGTCTGTCAGTGCATTACGACCAAAGACATTGAACTGTTAACTAATGGTCATGATCCTACCAATCACATCATCGAATTATCCATACACTACAGGCCAAGGATATTCGTTAGTATCACCAGTGGTCATGATCAAGTCATACACTTGTCCATCTTTTCACAACGGGCCAAAGATATCAATCAACAGTTCGTCTTTGCACATAAGCCAAAGATATAAAACTGTAAAACCAATAATCAACACTCCATCTATGCACTACGGGCCAAAGATGACTTTTGTTACAATATAAGCATGAGGATAATGAACATGCTATAAGCATCAATCAAACAAAATCAAGGATAAATATTAAAGATTTTTAATTTATCCTGAGTTTAAAAATGTCCAAATTATCAACATGATACTACTTTGTGGAGTAAATTTTCAAAAAAAATACATATCAATATTTCGGTATAATGATATTAAAGGAAATAACATCATTTACTTGAAAAAAATAACATCCCTTACCATCCCTTACCTCATAAGAATAACACTTCTGACTGGAATATCGGATATAATACTGAAGGAAACTTGCACTGTATAACAACACTCAAGATATCTAAATACTCACAAAAATACGCTCAATATTATAGAGAGCGAAAACTTCTAATTCTGGTGTGATTTTCAATTCTAACCTAAGTACCCTATTTATAGGAAAATGCTTAGAATACCAAAGAAGAAAATTTAATAAAATAAAATTTTATAATAAAAATTCACGCCCACCCTTTACCAAATTCATCAACACACCAGTGGGGCCCACCAACACAAAAAAAAGTTTTTCTTCTAAAAATAATTATAACACCAAAAATCTATCCCGAACCAATATTCTGGAACTTCAATAATTCATAATAAATAGACCTTTTATTAGAAAAATACGAATCTTATATCCATTCCATAGTAAATTTAATTCTCTAAAACTTTGTAGAAGAAAGTTTTTCCAAATTTTAAATGAAAAATGTCTGAAATCCACATACAGATGATTTTTAACACATCCATTCCGACAAAATAATGATAAAATACCTCAGAATTAATTCATTCATTTATATCCACATAAAATAAATATTTCCTTATCATATAAATTAATAATTAATTATTCACAAATAATATTACAAAACTACAATATTGACAACTAGGTCGTTCCCAGGAAAGAGGAGGCTTTCCAATAAGGGTTTCTCCTTATTAGCGCGCAATTAGGTGACCAAACCCCTTTCCTAGACAGAACTTTCTCAGACATTGTCAATAATGCTATCTAATAATATTATTCAAATAATATGAATTATTGATCTGATAATGGAAAATATAGTGCAGTGACAATTATTGAATTAATAATAATATAAAAAAATAATGTGCAATACAGTGTGCTACTGTGCAACAACGCGTATAACTTTCTTTTACCCATCGAGTATTTCAACAGTTTTAACGGTAACTATTACGTCGTTATTATTAAAAAAAAACTCGTTCGTGTCGTTTTCTTTATCCGATAGATTTCTGTTATGGGGCCCATAAATGGTTGCGCCGTCGTACGAATATTCCCCGACATTAAGAATATTCCACAACCAAACGAATATTCCCTGACAACAATGAATATTTTATAACCACTTGCTTATTTTGAAAAATTTACATATATCACCTTTAACTTTAAACTTTTATCAATTTAACTATTTACTAAATAAAAAAATTGAATACTTATATTTCATAAAATTCGGGGTCTTACAATCTCCCCTCCTTATGAAATTTCGTCCCCGAAATTTACATACCTGATATTTTGAAGAGTTGAGAATACCTTCTTTTCATTTCAATTCTATCTTCCCTGTCATCATGATTTCTCCATTGATCATTCTAGAATATAGCTCAAAACAAAGGTTAATTAACATATCACAATTTGTCAACTTATCAAGTAAAAATTTCAGCTTAGGTAAGTCACACACTAACGAAGTATATTACTCGTCTCTCCCCTCCTAGTTCTAGACTCAGATCTCCGCCAGCGACCATATCCCTAAGCTCTGATACCAACTGTGACGCCCCCAAAATAGGTCCAATCCACCTAACCAATTCTGGGTCGCCACAAAATACACTCAACACAATTTTCAAATACAAATCTTCATTAATACAATTGTCGTATTGTCATACTGTCGTGCAAAATACGACGACACATAGGCTGTGAGTTTTAACACGGATATTATCTCATACACAGTATCCAAACTCAAATTATTACAATGCTATATAAAATATAGTAGAAAATATTTCAAGACCCCAAAGAAAAATGAGAAGATTACTATCATGTTCATTCTAATGAGGTGCACTTTTGACGCTCTTAAAGTCGGGTTCTCATCACCCTATTGTTGTTCACCAAAATCAACGGTTAAATAACGTATAATATACGATACACCTATCTAAGGTCCTCAATATAATTATATGTTATTTTATAATGTATTGGGAAACTTTCACAGTCTCAGACCATCACACTATTCTCTTGTTATCCATACTCGACCTAGCTACACTCTTATTTACCTGAAAGGAATTGTGAAGCAAAAGGGTGAGCACAAATAGCCCAGTAAAAGATATTATGACAAAGATAAATAATTTATCAATAACCTTCATCAGTAGTAAATCAGAGATTTAGAACATATGGTGGATAATAAAAGTTTTCAACCATAATTACAGCGGAATCAATAATCCATTAGAAGAGTCAAGTAGAACATAATGTCTATTATCTCCTCCAAATTAAAAGTCCATCGTTAATATATCATTCTTGTAATACTCATCAACAGTTCTTTGTTGTATCCAAGAAAAAGAGAACTTTAATCACCTGTCTTGACTTGAACTACTAAAGATTATAGTTAAATTCACAATTCATATTTATAATCATGTAAATCAACAGTTTCTCCTTGCAACAAAGGCTTAATAGAACGTTTATTCAATATCCTTACCCCAAAGGCTAAAGATATTCAAATATAATAATAATGATAATACCAACCAGTTGTCTGTCAGTGCACTACGACCAAAGACATTCAACTTTTAAATAATGGTCATGATCCTGCCAATCACATCATCGAATTATACATGCACTATGGGCCAAGGATATTCGTTAGTATCACTAGTGGTCATGATCATGTCTTACACCTGTCCATCTTTGCACTACGGGCCAAAGCTATCAATCAACAGTTCATCTTTGCACATAAGCCAAAGATATAAAACTATAAAACTAATAATCAACAGTCCATTTATGCACTACGGGCCAAAGATGACTTTCGTTACACTATAAGCATGAAGATAATGACCATGCTATAAGCATCAGTCAAACGAAATCAAGGATAAATATTAAAGATTTTTAATTTATCTAGAGTTTAAAAATGTCCAAATTGTCAACATGATACTACTTTGTGGAGTAAAATTCAAAAATAATATTCACATATCAAAAATAATTTGGACAGAAAATAATCAATTTTTCATCGTGAGTAGTAACCCGTGAATAGTACTTTGTGAATAGTACTTCATAAATAGTACCCCATGAATAGTACTCCGTGATTAGTACTTTGTGAATAGTACTTCGTATTCGTAAATAGTACCGTATACGTAAATAGTGTCTTATACGTAAATAGTTCCATATACGTGAATAATACTATATACTTGAATAGTACTACATACGTGAATGGTAATCCCGACATGATAAAAATAAAGTTTCATGATAAAATTCATATCAATATTTTGGTATGATGATATTAAAGGAAATAACATCATTTACTTGGAAAAAAACATCCCTTACCATCCCTTACCTCAAAAGAATAGCACTTCTGACTGAAATATCGGATATAATACTGAAGAAAATTTGTATTGTATAGCAACACTAAAAATATCTAATTACTCACAAAAATACGTTCGATATTATAGTGAGAAAACTTCTGATTCTGGTCTGATTTTGAATTCTAACCTAAGCACCCTATTTATAGGAAAATGCTTAGAACATCAAAGCAGAAAATTTAATAAAATAATATTTTATAAAAAAAATTCATGCCCACCCTCGACCAAATTCATCAGCACACCAGTGGGGTACACCAATAAAAAAAATTTCTTTTTAAAAAAATTTATAACTCCAAAAATCTATTTCGACCCAATATTTCGGAACTTCAATAATTCATAATAAATAGCCCTTTTATCAGAAAAATACGAATCTTATATCCATTCTAGAGGAAATTTAATTCTCTACAACTTTGTAAAAGAAATTTTTTCCAAATTCTAAACGGAAAATGACTGAAATTCACATATGGATGATTTTTAACACATCCATTTCGACAAAAATACTGATAAAATACCTCAAAATTAATTCTTTGATTTTCTCTTTAATGGCGCACAATTAGGTCACCAAACCCCTTTCCTAGACATAACTTCCTTAGAAATTGTCAATAATTCTATCTAATAATATTATTCAAATAATATGAATTATTGAGCTGATAATGTGAAATACAATGCAGTGACAATTATTGAATTAACAATAATATTAAAAAATATTGTGCAATACTAGGTGCTACTGGGCAACAACGCGTATTACTTTCCTTTACCGTCCGAGTATTCCAACAGTTTTAACGGTAATTGTTACGCCGATATTATTAAAAAAAAACTCGTTCGTGTTATTTTCTTCATCCGACAGTTTTTTGTTATGGGGCCCACAAATGGTTGTGGCATCGTACGAATATTCCCAGACATCAAGAATATTCCACGACCAAGCGAATATTTTTCGACAACAATGAATATTTTATAACCACTTGTTTATTTTGAAAAATTTACATATATCACCCTTAACTTTAAACTTTTATCAATTTAACTATTTATTAAATAGAAAAATTGAATATTTTTATTTCATAAAATTCGGGTTCTTACAAATGAGAGATGTTGAATTTGAGCATTAATTACAGTAAGTTATCAAAACACATGGGCAAAAATTTGAATATCTTAAGTTGGCAATCCGTGTGATTTTTTACATCCAAATCATTAAAATAAACTTAAAGCAATCTCATCCATTCATTCAAAAATAGATTTCAAAAATTACCATTTTGCCCCCGACCTCAAAATTCTATAAATAAGGAGTCTTTCATTCATTTGTTTTTACCAATTCAAGTGAAAATAAAAGCTTACTCTTCTTGTCTACATACTTTATCTTAAGCTTTAAATATCTTCTTACAAAAATTTTGATCATTTGAGAAGAGAAAATTGGTCCAAGTAATTGAGATAAGTCATTTGATCTAATCTAGTTGAATTATTTCTTACTTGTTGCAAATTTATAGATATACGAATATAAATTGTTATACACAATTTATATATTTTTATTTCATCTATTTATCAAATAAAAAGTTATAGTTAGATGCCGCAAGGCTACGGAGATATTCCTCTACGGAGAGGAAATCGAACCATACAATTCTTTATAGTACTAAGTAACTTTTTATTTAAATTATTTATATAAATATTGTAAAATAGATATACACTTAATAGTTCAAAATGACACTGAGATATTCTTCTAAAAATGTGAATCATTCGAACCGGATTTAAAAATCTAAAGTGATCTATTTAACATATTTATATAAATATCAATTGTAAAAATATAAATTATGTCACACTTAGACAGCGAAGGCTACAGAGATATTCCTCTTAAGTGAGGGAATCAAAACATACGATTCCTTATAATACTAAGTGACTTTATTTATAAATCACATAATAGATAAAATATTATTATATATTATATGAGTTAAACAAGTATATTTATTATATCAAGTAATTAAATTGTTGTACTTGACAATCATTGCTTAAATTGATTTATTCTTTTAAATACAAGTACTTGAATACTGAAGTCATTCATTTAATACTTGTTAGAGAATATCTAAGAAACAAGTCTTTTAATCTATAGAAAAACACTCTTTATTTTAAAAATAAATAATTCTTTATAAAAATTATATTAAAATCTGTTAGCTGCTTATACAGAAGCATCTTTGAGCAAGAAATAAAATTTACGTATTTGCTTATTCAAGAAGCACATTTTACACAAAATATAAAAGTAATTTAAACTTTTATAATCGTGCATAAATTTACATATTTGCTTATATAGAAGAATTATTTGATCTAAGCATAAATTACTATTGTGTTGCCCCCAAAATAGGTATACATCACCCATTCCGAGTCTCCAAATACATGGTATAGAAACAACTACAACTTTATTAATACAATTATCGTGCAAAATACGACAACACATAAACTGTGAGTTTAAAAATAAATATTGTCTTCTAGACGATATCTACACTCAGATAAAGTCCTCATTACACTAATTGATACACTATTTTACATAATAGTGAGGACTGCTCAAACAACTATCTTGAACCATCACTCCATACCCCGGCTAGTTCCTGCTAAATTCTCACTTCCTGAGAAGAAAAATGGAACAAAAAGGAAAAGGGTGAGCTCAACTAGCCTAGTAAAGAATATTATGACTAAGATAATGAACAACAAATTATCGTTAGCCTTCAACAAATCAGATAAAATATAATGGACAACAAGTTTTAGATCAATATTCGCAGCAGAAATAACAATTCATTAGAAGAGTTTAGTAGAGAATGAAATCTACTATCATCAATGAATTTAAAATTCCATCATCAATATTTTATTCCTGTAATATCAATTAATATACATCTTGAATCAATAATTCATCTTTCCACTGCGGGCCAAAGATATTCATTTGTATCACCAGTTGGTCATGTTCATCTCAACACCTGTTCATCTTTGCACTACGGGCCAAAGATATTCATATGGTAATCATTAATCTTTGCACTATAGGCCAAAGATATTCATCAAGTATCACCATTAAGGACTGAGGATGATGAAAAATATTTTAAAGAACGAATCCAGTGAGATAAAAGGACAAAGATTAGGGATTCGTACTTTAGATAATCCAAGTTCAAAAATACTCTATAATAAAATTCAAGAATGAAGATCAAAACATGGATACAATCAAAGATAGTAACCATAATAGATATCTTGGACAAAGAAGAAAAAAAATTCATTTTTTGGTGAATAGTGTCGTATTCGTGAATAGTATCGTATAAGTGAATAATGTTGTATACGTGAATAGTGCCGTATAAGTGAATAGTAACCCCAACACAAAAAGGTAGAAATTCCACAATAATATTCATACCAATATTTTATCATAATGATATTGAAAGAAATAATATTATTTACGATGAAAATAACATCTCTTACCTCAAAAGAACAGTATTTCTGACGAAATATCAGATGTAATGCTGAAGGAAACTTGCATTGAATAGCAACTCTCAAAGTATCTAAATACTCACAAAATACGCTCGATAATATAGAGAGAAAGCTTATGTTTCTGGTGTGATTTTCAATACTAACTTAGTACCCTATTTATAGGAAAATGCTAGAACGCCAAAGCAGACTAACCTGCTACCTGATAGCTTTACCTGTTACTATTCATGTCCACCACTTTTGAAATAAAATTTCAGCACATTTCTCACCAACTAAAAGTGGGGTCCACCCATTCTAGAAATTTCCAAAATGTTTTACCATTTAAACAATAATCCAAAACATTAATAATTCATAATAAATAGCCCTTTTATCAGAAAATTACGAATTTTATGTCCATTCCATAGGAAATTAAATTATATACAACTTTGTCGATTTAAGGTTTTCCAAATTCCAAACGAAAAATGCTCGAAATCCACATACGAGCGATTTTTAATACCTCCATTCCGATAAAATACTGATAAAATACCTCAGCATTAATTCCTTCATTTATATCTGCACAAAATAAATATTTTCCTATCCATCATTTATGTATACATAAAATAAATATTTCCTTATCATATAAATCAATAATTAATTATTCACAAATAATATTACAGAATCACAATTATGACAACCAGGTCGTTCCCAGGAAAGAGGGGGCTTTCCGATAAGGATTTCTCCTTACCGGTGTACAATTAGGTGACCAAACCCCTTTCCTTGACAGAACTTCCTTAGACATTTCCAATAACTCTATCTAATAATATTATTCAAATAATATTAATTATTCATATGATAATGGGAAATAATTTGCAATGACAACTATTGAAACAACAATAATATAAAATATCAAAGCAGCAATTATTGAATCAATAAAATAAAATATTGAACAATAATTACTGTAACAATTATTGAGTAGTCCCTTCTTACGTAAGAATCAATAATTTAAGAATCTTTGCAATACCTGCTTTTACATCTCTTGTGTAACCAGCATTCTTGTACTTTAACCACGGGGTATTCAAACAAAGGTTAATGATCAATTCTGTGAATTCTTTATAAAAACTCAACCTTGTCATTTTCTTCATCCGATGGGTTTTCAATTATGGGGCCCATGAATGGTTTTACGGCTAAATTTAAATATTCCCAAGCAATGAGAATATTCCCAACAACAATGAATATTTAATAACCACTTGCTTATTTTGCAAAATTTACATATTTCACCCATAACCAAAACATTATATCAAATTAACTCCTTATTATTTCAAGATAATGAATAGAGGATATTCAATTTTATTTATAAAAAGTTGGGGTCTTACAACTATCTGCTTACAAAGAAGCATATTGTCTGAAATATAAAAGTCTTTGAACTTTTATAAGTATATTTGTTCTTTAACTGATATCTTCTTATTTATTTTCTGCTTATTTTAAAAATTAAATTGTTGTAAACCCTTTTGTAAAAAGAAAAAGGGTAGAGTTAGTCTATTTTATGTACCTGTGAGAAAGACGAGTAATTCTTCGACCAAGACCAGAGTCTTAGAGAGGTCAGCTGGGAGTTAGGTTTTTAGTGAACTTGTAAGGAGAGGGAGAAGTTGTTGCTTCAAGACCAGATCATAGAATAGAACTGAACTCAAAAGAAAGTACAACTAAGCTTGAGGAGGAAGTTGGGAGCTTGCTAACCAAGATAGATTAGTTGGGAACAGTTGGAAGTTTGTCTATAAAACTTTGTAGAGGCTTCTTCGCCTGTTGAAGGAGTATTTATTACTGATAGTAATAGGATCTCAAGTTCTAAATAAGATCTTGAGACTTGACGTAGCAACATACCAAGGTTGTATGTTGTGAACCAGATAAACCTCTGTTCATTGCGTGATTGAATTTTTTTGTCTTGCATATTTATTTCTAACACTGCAAATTAATTATTCAAACATTCAAAAGGGTCTAAGACAATTTTTTAACCTGTAATACTCTATCCAACCCCCCTTCTAGATTATTATTAGACTTTCAATTGGTATCAAAGCGGTGCTCTTTAACTTGTTTGTTGAGTAAATACAGGCATACCTAAGAGTAGATCCATGCCCTATAATGCTACTGGTTGTGGAGAAGGACTATCAATGTCCGGACCTCCACTATTTGATGGTACCAACTTTGTCACCTGAAAAAAAATAGATTCAAAATCTATGCCAAATCACAAGGAATCAAAATTTGGTGTGCCATAGAACGAGGTGTAAAAGTTCCAATAAAAATTTAAGGAGAAAAGACCGTCGAGAAAGATATCTATGAATTCACTACTAAAGAAGAAGAGACGATGAATATAGCCTCTCGAGCTGAACAAGTGTTAACATCTGCTTTGATTGAAAAAGAGTATAAAAGACTTAGCAACTTTAAAAATATAAAAGAAATTTGGGAAAATTTGATTGTAACATATTAAAGTACCAATCATATCAAAGAAACCAGAAAAGATGCCCTAATCCAAGAATATGAAAGCTTCAAACTTGAAGAAGGAGAAAAGATCATTGATATGGAAACACATTTTTCCAGAATCATTGACGAGCTAGAGCAATTGGGAAAGGCATACACTACAAATGAGAAAAAATAGAAGAATTCTCAAAGCCCTTCCATTCATCTGAAAAATGAAGGTTACAGCAATCAAGGAAATGCAAGATCTAACCACATATCCTATGGATAATCTCATTGGAAATCTTCGTGCCCATGAAGTCGACATGCTAGTCAAAAAAGTCAGATTAAACATAGATCTCAAAAAGAAAGGAATCGCTTTCAAAGCTCTTCTAGTAGACCAAGAAAGCGACGATAAAGAACTAAATGAAGAACTCATAAGTCTAGACAATAATAAAGTTGCTCTACTATCCAGACATCTCAGGAGAGTAATTCAAAGCAAGGCAAGAAAATATGGAAAAGTCTTTATTAAGACAATCAACAACTTCAAGAGCAAACAAATATTCAAGCCAAAGACACAAGGAGGGAATTTCAAAGTAAATGACAATAACTTTAAAAATACCAACTCAAATGAAAATTCAAACACGTGCTTTCAATGCAAGCAGCCTAAATATTTCAAAAAGGATTGTCCAAAACTAGTCAACAATAAAGTTCTAGTAGCTGAGGAAGGATGGGATCTAAGTGACGAGGAAGAAACTGCTGAACAAATTGAAGAAATTATAAATCGCAGTTTAATGGCAAACAATGACTTATCACCAAGATCTGAGGTAAATTCTGAACACCAATTGCCTAGCAGCACATGTTCTACATATACTTTAGAAAATATAAATGAATATCATTATAAATTACAAGAGGCTTACAATCACTTATATGAAAATAATGAAACAATAAAAAAAAATTAGAAAAATTAAAAAAAAATAAACAAAAGTCTTGAAATTTAAAATGCTAACTTAATTATCACCAATGAAAGTTTAAATGAAGTAAACTTGGAAAATAAATCATTAAAAGAAGAATTAGAACAATTTAAAAGGATAATAAAAATCTTGAAATAGATAACTCAACACTTATCATCTCAATTAAAAATCTTCAAATTGAAAATTCCACACTTGTTGTAATCAATAAAGATACTCAAGTACAAGATCAAGCGGTAACTAAAGAAATTAGAAATTTCAAAAGTGAGAATTCACATTTAAAATTAGAATTAGAAAAACATAATTCTTTAATTGAAAATTTAACTAAAGAACGTGAAGATCTAAATACTATAATTTATAAATTTACAAAAGGAAAAAGAGAATCTTGATGTCATGTTAAATCAATAAAAATGTAGTTTTAATAAAGAAGGTTTAGGATATACTGGAGAAATAATTAAATCAAAAGATAAAGGACTATATCATGTTAAAATCAAAGAAAAAGAAAGTCATATATCTCCTTTCACCAAATGCTCTTACTTTAAAAGAAACAGTCATTCCTTTTATATGTGCAATGCTAAAAATGGAAACTATAAATGAAAAATAATTTAGGTTTCTAAAGGGACATACACATCACCTACTTTCACAAGAAAAGAATTTTATAGATAGCAAATATCAGATATTATTCTGAGAAAATGTTTATTAGTCATACTATATACATTGTGTAAGACCCCAACTTCTTATAAAGATTTAATTTCTCTAATTATTATTTTTGAATAATGAGGTGTTGATTAGATATAATGCTTTAGTTATGGGTGAAATGCGCAAATTTTACAAAGTAAACTAGTGGTCATAAAATATTCATTTTGTCGGGGAATATTCGTTTTGGTCGTGGAATATTCTTTTTGTCTTGAATATCCGTACGACGGCGCAATCATTGGTCAACCACATAACGGAATAACTGTCGGATATAGAAAGCGATAGAAATAACTTTTTTATAAAAATAATGGCAAAACGTTTACCGTTAAAACTGTTGAAATACCCGGTGATAAAAAGTACGATATATACGTGGTTGCACGCTGCGACACAGATTATTACAAAAGATCTCTAATTATTGATTCTTACGTAAGAAGTCACTCAATAATTGATACAGTAAAATTGCATAGTCTTTCATATTATTTATGCAATAATTGCTATAGTGATAATTTAATAGTATTTTACATTATTGATTCAATAATTGTCACGACACAGTAACTCATATTATTGAATTAATATTATTTGATAACATTATTGATAATGTCTAGAAAGTTCTATCGAGGAAAGGGACTAGGTTATTTAATTGCGCACCAATAAGAAGAAAATCTTATAGGAAAGCCCCCTCTTTCTTGGGAATGATCTGGTTATTAGTACAGTGAATCTTAGAAATAATTATTGAAGAGTTGTAAATAATTGATGAATTTGGTAAGAAATTATTTCTTTAAATTTTGATATAAATGGAGGAATTTTAGAATGAGACAATTGTCGAAAGTTTGTTATATTTTCTATGAAACCATAATTATCTTCTCCGATAGTATATTTATTTAAAAATATTATTATAATATTACATTATCATAATATAATGTGATAATATAATAGTAATTTAAATGGTAATATAATTATATTTTTGGCATGTGTATTAAATGGAGTAAAGATGATCAAAATGAATTAATTTTCAAATTGAATTTGAATTCTTTTTTTTTAAAAAAAAATATGTGTTAAATGGGGTGGGTGAGCAAGTTGAAAAGCTTGGTTTCAAGTTAGGTGTTCTGGAAGAAAATCCTAAGTATGAAAAATTGTCAGAAGTGGTGTGCTACCACTTTCCTACAAAATAGGCTACTTAGTTAAACAATGAAACTCACACCAGAATTAGAAAATTCTCTCTATAATATTGAGCGTATTTTTTGTGAGTATAAGGATACTTTGAGTATAGTTTTTTTGTGCAAGATTTTCTCAGAATAATATCCGATATTTCAGTCAAATCCAGTTTCTACTAAGGTAAAGGATATTATTTTTTTCATAAAGGAGGTTATTTTCTTTCAATACTCGTAAATGATATTATTTCCTTCTATATTCGTAAGGGATATCATTTTCTTTCATACTCCATATTACGTAAGCGATATTATTTCATCTCGTATTCCTAAATTTAAACTTATTATGATAAGTATTGCTTCTATAATTCCTGAAATGATTAGAAATTTCACTTCATCTAATATCATTTCACTAGAATATTGGTCTGAACTATCTTATTAAATTTGAAACTTTTCATGTCTGGGTACTGTTCATGGGCACTTTTCATACGGTACTGTTCATACATACGATACTATTCATGAGTACAATGTACGAAAAAAAATTCTTTTTCCAAGTTATCTGTTGCAACCCTTATTCTTGAAATTGAATCCATGTTATGATCTCACTTGATTCATTCTTATGTCATTATCATAATTCTCAGACTTCAATTATGTTGAAAGTTATCTTTGGCTCGTAGTGCAAAGATGAAATGTTGATTGATATCTTTGGCTCGTAGTGCAACGATGAACTGTTGATTGATATCTTTGTCCCGTAGTGCAAAGATGGACATGTGTTTGGCATGATCATGACCACTGGTGATACAAAAAAATATCTTTGGCCCGTAGTGCATAGATAATTCGTTGTTGTGAAATATTTATTGATTGGTGTTACGGGGATAAAATATTGATGATGGACTTTTAAATCATAGAAGATAGTAGACTTTACGCTCTACTTTACTCTTCTAATGGATTGCTTATTCCGCTGCAGTTATTAATCTAAAACTTGTTGTCTATTGTATTCTATTAGATTTTTCCCTGTTGAGGACTAAGGATAATTTATTCTGCATTATCTTAGTTATAATATTCTTTATTAGGCTAGTTGAGCTCATCCTTTTTCCTTTTTGTTCCATTTTTCTTCTCAAGAGGCGAGAATATAGCTGGGACTAGTCGGGGAGTGGAGTTATGGTTCAAGGCAGTTATTATAGCAGTCCTCACTATTTTGTAAAATAGTGTATCAATAATTGTAATGAGGACTTTATTTGAGTTTGGATATTGTCTACAAGACAATATTGTATTAAAACTCACAGCATATATGACGCCCCCAAAATAGGTATACATAACCCATTCTGAGTAGCCAAATACATGCTACAAAATATAAATACAAACTTAATTATATAACATGAGTTGAGAGTTTTAACACGAATATTATCTTCTAGACAATATCCAAACTCAAATGGAGTCTTCATTACAATTATTATCACACTATTTTATAAAATAGTGATGACTACTACAGCCACCAACTCGGACCGTCACATCATTCCCCGACTAGTCCCGGCTACGTTCTTATTTCTTGAAGAGAACAATGAAAGTAAAAAGGTGAGCTCAACTAGCCCAATAAGAAATATTATGACTAAGATAATGCAAAATAAATTATCGTTAGCCTTCAACAATGTTAAATTGATAGAATACAATAAACAACAAGTATAACTGCAGTGGAGCAAGCAATCCATTAGAAGAGTCAAGTAGAGCATGTTATCTACTATCTTCTATGATTTAAAAAGTTTATCATTAATTTTATCGCTGAGACTCAACTTAATAAATAATATACATCACTGAATTATCCATGCACTACATGAAAGTAGTATGCACACAAGCCAATCATGTTTGATGATATAGTATATACTTTGTAACAATCTTATTTATTTATTAATAAAAAGTATTAATTTATTAAAGGCTTATAATTATCTACATGATGTTGTTTTATAATATGTAATAAACTCATAGTTTTAAGCAATGCTTTTAGAATAATTATGATGATCATTCTAATGAGATCTAAATTCTTAAAAAGCTTAAAACTAAAATAGTTCCCAATCATTGGATTATTAAATTGGGGATTAGTGAATCCAGATAGATTGGTACATACGTTGCTTGCTCATTGGATGAGGATGATTGATCTCATTATCATTTGTGTGGAGACACTAAAGTAAGTATGTAGGTCCTTATTAGAGAATAAGTTCACTGAACGTGGCTCGCTAAGGAATACCTAATGGAGTTTTACTTACTTATCAATAGGAATTCATGTAGTGATAGTAGTACAAGTGATCCTTGGACTTGAGATCATCAGAGTATCTTGTGTATGATGAGTTATACTTTGACTTATTCCTTAATACCCTTAGGGTATATCAAAGGGTATGCTTGGGTATAATAAGTAAATACATGGAGATAATGTATGATCGATAAAGAATCTAACGCTTCTAGTAAAAGAAGAAATGTCTATGTGATTCGATAAATGATAACTCAAGAGTCCTTGGCCAAGGCGTAATGAAATTAGAAAGGAGTTTCTAATTTTATATTATTTGAGTTATGCATTTAAGAGTCGAAATACATATAATTAAATAAAATAAGACTTGACGATAATTCCATGTCTTATATTTAATTGGGACATTGTATGGTGGAAGGATTGAATTATGCGGTAACTATTTACTCAAAGGTTCTTTTATGATTAATATTGAAATCTATATTATCTCGGAAAGTCGTTGATCGCTAGGGAGGCTTATCTCTATTGTAGAATAAATATTATTTATTTAAATAAATTAATAGTTTAATTTATTTATTTAAATAAGATTAAATTGTTCTAATTGATTTTATTACAATAGATTTAATATGGAGAACCTAAAGGGTCACACCATAAAAGGAAGAATAATTATTTAAGAAGTTAATGACATAATCGTAAGAATAAGTTAAGTATATTTAATTTAATTTATGATAATAAAATAAATTAAATAGCTTAATATTATTATTTAATATTTTGGAAATATTAAATATAAATTAATAAGATAGTCTTATTATTATTATTATTATTATTATTATTACTACTATTATTATTATTTAATTCCTAAAGGAGTTTGAGAATTAATTAATTAAAGTACTCTCATATAATCCTAATAAGATTAGGAGGTTAAATTAATTAAAAGATTTTAATTAATTATTCCTAATAAGATTGGGAGCGTAATTAATTAAAGGAATTAAAATAATTAAAATAAAAAAACCCATTTCCTTAATTGTTAAGGAGAGTTGCCTACATCTATAAATAAGAGAAGTCTTATTATGGATGAAGTGATTGTTGACTTATTCACAACAGACGTGATTCCAATTGTTGGAGAGTACGCTCTTTTTCTATAGAGATAAAAAACTAAGGTTTAGCCAACCCCTCATCTTCTTGAATCTTTCTTCTTCCTTGGTGGATCACCTATAGAGGTCAAACACTTGGGTGACTAACATTGATCAAAGGAAGGAACCAAACCTAGTGGATGTAAGTTGAACGCGAAAAGGATTGGAGGTGAACTTGTACCTGAGGAAGCTCGAATCTTCAAGGGTATGATTCTTGTTCTTTATATTTTCGTTTAATTAATAATTACGCATAAAGGATGATTCAGATATATGGTTTGTAAAATTTTAAAACTTTGATTTTTTCACGTTTCCACTGATTTTGTGCAATTTGATTGCGTTCATGAATATTACGAACCTAACAGTGGTATCAGAGCCAAACCTTTATGCTCTTAATTTGATATGTGTTTAGAAAAATTTAATAGGGCATAAATTTGTTGTATAAAATTTATTTTATTTTATTTTTTTTTAAAAAGGGGCCAAAATAAATTTCCATGAGTCTGTTGGAATATATATGATATATACCGTAATTCCAAAAATAAATTTGCAAAGCTTGTTGGAAATAAATTTTTGGATGTTTTTGAAAATTTTGTGCAAGCCTGTTTAAATACCGTAATTCAAATATATGATATAATATATATATATATATATATATATATAATAAATATTTGAATGCTCAAGGAACATGTTATATATAATATGATTGATTTCAAGGATATGCGGATATATATATATATATATATATATATATATATAATTTTCTATTATTTTATAATTAAAATAAAAAGTTTATTCTAATCTTAAAATAAAGAGTTTATTTTAATTTTAAAATTGGATTTCATGCTAACTAATTAGAGTTGGAATTGGATTCCATGATAACTAATTGGAGTTGAAATTGGATTTCACGTTTCCTTAAATAAAGGAGTTTATTTAGATGTGAAATAAAGATTTCATATTATTCAAAATAAAAGAGTTTATTTATGAATAGGAAAGAAAATCTGTGTTTCCTTAAATAAAGAGTTTATTTAGATATGAAGTAAGATTTCATATTATTTAAAATAAAGGAGTTTATTTTTGAGTAGGGAAGAGAATCCTTACTTCCTTAAATAAAAGAGTTTATTTAAATATGGAATAAAATTTCATATTATTCAAAATAAAGGAGTTTATTTGTGAATAGGAAAGAGAATCAAGTATTTCCTTTAATAAATGAGTTTATTTTTTTACTTGGAATTGGATTCCATAATTAATTAAAATAAATGAGTTTATTTTAATTAAAGAATTTTGATTAAAATAAAATAGTTTATTTTGATTTAAAATTAGATTCTATACTAACTAAATTTGCCCATTAAATGATATATATATATATATATATATATATATATATATATATATATATATATATATATATATTGAATGTTTATTATTCATGAGATGAATGTTATTTATTGATGCATATGGTAATGTGTATGATAATAAATAGGATTGATTATGGACTATTGAATAATGTGATTGGATTTTATTTTAGTTGGATGCATGAATGCATGAGTTTTATTAAATGGGGTTTGCGTACCCCGTCTTCTCTAATTTTTTCTTAATGTAAATTCTATCATCCTCTTATGTACTTCCCCTTGACTGCTGATCAAGGTTTCTATTTATTTTAAATAGTTTTGTAATAGGAATAGTTAGAATTATTTTGAAAAATTAGAGATCAAGGAACAAGGATCGCTTAAAGACCCGTTTGTAATGGAGCCCGAGTTTAAATGTAATAGTTATATCTAAATATTAATTCTTGCACCCCTAAAGTTTGACCTTTTGGTTCACTAGGTGGCTCTAGTGAACCAAACTAGAATAAAAGTCCATAATCACTCCGGGTAGAATATAATATTCTATATGTGCATGCTTATACTATATATATATATATATATATATATTATATTATATTATGCAAACATGCTCCGCATGTTCATTAATATGACGCATATTTTATATATATATATATATATATATGTGCATGCACGCTAAACAAGATGAGACAAATTAATAGCAAACCCCTCAAATTTTTATATTAAGTCCTAAGCGTTCAAAGATATTTGGAATATCGAACGTCGCCTTCTAGCATGATAAAAATAATAGAGTATCAATTAATTATTATAAGTTTGTTATGTCACCACAAGGCTTATCTTAATTCCTTTATATGTTAATTTTATCACATTTGATGCTTATAAAGAAAATGGAACAATGTTGTTTTGTTGTGTCACCAAAAGGACAATATTTTTCTTTTTTGAATATATGTAGTGCTAGGCTGGACTTAACTTGGATAATTTTGATTCGGATGTGCCACCACTTGATCAAAATAATCTAAGAGGCAAAATACAAGGAGTTGCATAGTTGATGTAATTGACAAGAGTTGTCTATTTATTTATTTATATATAGTTTGTTGTGTCACCACAAGGCTATATACATTTGAAATGAGATCCTTATTCTCACTAGCAAATCTTTAATTAGATTTTGCCGAACTATATAAGTGACGGTAATATAGTTTTATGAAAATAGTGGGAGATACCAATTTAAAATAAGACCTAAATTATTTTGGTAATTAATAAAAGAATGTATGCTAAAATATTGTTAATTACAAATTCATTTACAGAATTTTACAATGTCTAAATTACTATCACTGCGAAGCATATTAGATGTTATTTAACCGAACCGAATTAAACGGATTGGTTCAGAAATTCGAGAATAGTTCTCATGGCTGAAAAGCTATCTTATGTCCTTAATACACCTATCCCTGCAATGGTTGTAGACAATGTCTCTGAGGAAGAGATTGCTACTTTTAGAAAGTGCCAAGATGATGCACAGTTGGCTCAATGCATCATGCTCACATCCATGAGTAACGAGCTTCAGCGTCAGCATGAAACTATGGATGCTCTTACTATATTCCTGCACATCAAGTAGTTGATGGTGAGGAAAGTAGGACTGATAGATATCAGATATCTAAGGAGCTCTTCCAAGCTAGAATGATCGATGACACTACATTATAGATAAAAGTCCTTAACATAATTAATTCGATTGATCAATTAGGAAAACGGGTTTTGTTATGGATGGATAGTTGAGAAAAGATTTGATCTTGCACTCACTCCCGGACTCTTTCACAATTGTTGTGAATTTTTCATATGAACAAGCTAGATATCAGCTTCGCTAATTTGCTTAACATGTTGAAAAACAACTAATAGTCACTTTCCATCCAAGAAAGACCAAATCTTACTGGTAGGGACCAACGGATCTTCTGAAAAGAAGAACGATTCAAAGAAGGTAAATAGAAAGGCAACAACAATGGATAATAAGAACAAAACTGATACAGATAATAAAAGAGTTTTCTTCCACTGCAATAAGCCTGGACACTAGAAAGAAACTGCAAGAAGCATGTTGCAGAGGCTAACTAGAAGAAGCTTAATGAAGTTTTGGTTACAAATATAGTTTTGTTCATGATTGAAATTAATTTTTCTTTAAGTCAAGGTTCTACTTGGGTATTGGATACCGACTTTGGTTATCATAAATATAGATTTATGAAGGTACTAAGCAGAAGTTGAAAGCTAAACAAAGGATAAGTAATCCTATGTCTGGTAAATGAAGCAAAGGTTGGTGCATTAGCCATAGGAACCTATAGTTTAGCAATGCCTGCGAGAAAATCTATTAAGTCAATAAGTTGTTATTGTTTTTCAGTTCTTGTTAGAAACATTATTTCTATTTTGTTGTTGGACAATGAAATCTTTGGAATTATATTTAAGAACAATTATTGTTCTATTTATAATAATAATATTTCGTATAGAACTGGAATATTACTTAATGAATTTTGTGTACTTAACTTATATAAAAAATTATTTTGCAAATTGAAAAAACTAGTATAAGAAAAGGAGATGATCATTCAAAGAGTTTAATGTTTGTATTTGATGAAATACAAGTATGAATTATTTGAAAGGTTCAAAGAATTCAGAAGTGAAACAAATTGGCAAAGTATTCAGATTCTTTGATTAGATCAAGGAATAAATACTTCTGCAATAAGTTTCTAGATCATCTCAAATGGTTTTCTCATAATGGACGCCTCCTGATACACAATAATTGATTGATTTATCTGAAAGGAAAAATCGTACCTTGTTAGAAATGGTACGGTCCATAATGATTTTACCGACATTACAGTATTCTTCTTGGGTCATGCCCTAGAAATGGTTGCATATCTACGAAAAAGGTAACCTTAAAATTCGGCCCTAAGACTCCATAAAAGTTATGGACATGGAGGATTCCTAATCTTAAGTATGTTAAGATAAGGGGTTGTCCAACTTATATAAAATGGTTTCAAAGGATAAGCTTGGGACAAGATTTGACAAGTACAGATTTATGGGACATCCTAAAGTACGTTTAGGGTATATGTTCTGTAATCCTACTTAGCAAAAGGTGTTTGTTACCAAACACACTTTCTTATAAGATAATGGTATTTATCATTGAAGGGGCTAGTGGCAGGATAATGGATCTTGAAGAGTTCAAGAACCACAAAACACTATAAGTCAAATAAGAGGAACCTGTAGATAGAACTATTGTACCACAACCAAATCGTAAATCTGGAATAGTACCGAAGATACCTAGGAGGTATGGATTCATCATAGATGATGATGATGAGGTACAAATCATAAAAGTTGATGATCCAGTTACATACGATGAGGTAAGAGTTTTAGACACTCAGGGAAATGGATTGAAGCAAGTTTCTCAAAAATGGAACATTCATTTTGATGAAATAATCAAAAGAGTTTTATTTTATCAAAAATAAGAATGAACATAGTGTGTACAAAAGGGTCAGTGGGAGCATCGTGACATTCCTAGTATTATATGTTGATATACTACGGATAAGGAATGGCATACCAATGCTACAATTATTAAAGATAAAGTTATCTAAACATTCTTCCACGAATGATTTGGGAAGCGTATCGTTATTGGGGATACAAATCTATATAGATAGATTTAATAGGATGCTCAACTTAACCTAAGGAACATATATTCATTTGATGCTAAGCATGGAAAACTCGAAGAGATATCTCCTGTTGATGAGTCATGGAGTGTATCTCTCTCAGTAGTCCCCATAGACTCATAAAAGAGAGATCACATGAGTAACTATCATGTATGCAATGAAATGTATGAGACCTGATGTTGATCAGTCATATTCTGGAGAAGTTCACTGTGAGTTAGTGAAAAACATCTTAAAGCACTTAACTGGCACTAAGGATGTGATTACAATTTATGGTGGGTCTAAATTAAAACTAGAGGGCTTAACAGACTAAAGTTTTTTCAGACAGACCAATACGATAGAAAATCCACTTTAAGGTAAAGTGTTACCTTGAACGGTGGTGCAGTGAATTGGAAAGGTTTCAAACAGCAAAAAGTTGCTGGTTTAGTGATAAAGACAAAGTATATAGCTATAAATGAAGCTACAATTTGATTGTTTGGATGAAAAGTTCATTACAGAACTAGGGATAGTTCCTAAGTCTTATCTTGGATCTAAACATGTGTTGCAACACTTTCATTTGATTAAAGAATCATTGAAAGATGGGAAATTACTATAGAGATAGTGGACTCTCAAGAACAACATTACATATCCATTTACATAAACTTATCCAACAGTAGGATAATCGTCACTTAGAGAAGAAGAGTATGAGATACCATGATGATTGGCTTTAGTGCAAGTGGGAGATTGAAAGTAGTATGCATACAAGCCAATCATGTTTGATGATAAAGCATATACTTTGTAACAAAATTATTCATTTATTAATAAAAAGTATTAATTTATTAAAGGCTTTTAATTATCTACATGATGTTGTTTTATAATATGTAATAAACCCATAATTTTAAGAAATGCTTTTAGAATAATTATGATGATCATTCTAATGAGATCTAAATTTTTAGAAAGCTTAAAACTAAAATAGTTCCCAATCGTTGGATTACTAAATTGGGGATTAGTGAATCCGGATAGATTGGTACATACGTTGCTTACTCATTGGATGAGGATGATTGATCTCATGATCATTTGTGTGGAGACACTAAAGCAAGTATGTAGATGCTTATTAGAGAATAAGTTCACTGAACGTGGCTAGCTAAGGAATACCTAATGGAGTTTTACTTGCCCGTCAATAGGAATTCATGTGGTGATAGTAATATAAGTGATCCTTGGACTTAAGATCATCATAGTATCTTGTGTGTGATGAGTTATAGTTTGACTTATTTCTTAAGACCCTTAGGGTATATCAAAGGGTATGCTTGGGTATAATAAGTCCTACATGGAGATAATGTATGATAAATAAAGAATCTACCGCTTCTAGTAAAAGAAGAGAAATATCTTATGTGATTCGATAAATGACAACCCAATAGTCCTAAGCCAAGGCATAATAAAATTAGAAAGGAGTTTCTAATTTGCATTATTTGGAGTTGTGCATTTAAGAGTCGAAATACATATAATTAAATAAAATAAGACTTAACAGTAATTTCATGTCTTATATTTAATTGGGACATTGTATGGTGGAATGATTGAATTGTACGGTAACTATTTACTCAAAGGTTCTTTTATGATTAATGTTAAAATCTATATTATCTGGAAAGTCGTTAATTGCTAGGGAGGCTTATCCCTATTGTAGAATAAATATTATTTATTTAAATAAATTAATGGTTTAATTTATTTATTTAAATAAGATTAAATTGTTATAATTGATTTATTCACAACTAGTTTAATATGGAAAACCTAAAGGGTCACACCATAAAAGGAAGAATAATTATTTAAGAAGTTAATGACATAATCGTAATAATAAGTTAAGTATATTTAATTTAATCTATGGTGAAAGAATAAATTAAATGGCTTAATATTTATTATTTAATATTTTGAAAATATTAAATATAAATTAATAAGATGAGTCTTATTATTATTACTATTATTATTATTTAATTCCTAGAGGAGTTTGGGAATTAATTAATAAAAATACTCTCATATAATCTAATAAGATTAGGAGGTGAAATTAATTAAAAGATTTTAATTAATTATTCCTAATAAGATTGGGAGCATAATTAATTAAAGAAATTTAATTAATTCAAATAAAAAAAAACTAATTCCTTAATTGTTAAGGAGGGTTGCCCACATCTATAAATAAGAGGAATCTTATTATGGGTGAAGTGGTTGTTGACTTTTTCACAACAGACGTGATTCCAATTATTGGAGAGTACACTATTTTTTTATAGAAATAGAAAACTAGGGTTTAGCCAACCACCCATCTTCTTAAATCTTTCTTTTTCATTGGTGGATCACCTATAGAGGCCAAACACTTGGGTGGCTAACATTGATCAAAGGAAGGAACCAAACCCGGTGGATTCAAGTTGAACGCGAAAAAGATTGGAGGTAAACTTGTACCTGAGGAAGCTCGAATCTTCAAGGGTATGATTCTTGTTCTTTATCTTTTCGTTTAATTAATATTTGCGCATAAAGGATGATCTAGGTATATGTTTGATAAAATTTTAAAACTTTAATTTTTTCATATTTTCGCTTATTTTATGCAATTTGATTACGTTCATGAATATTACAAACCTAACACTACGGGCCAAAAATATTCATTAGTATCACATCCACGAATTATCCATGCACTACGGGCCAATGATATTTCTGTTATCACCAATGGTCATGATTATACCAAATAATCCCTGATCATAATCATACCAATCAACAGTCCATCTATGCACTACGGGCCAAAGATGACTTTGATCACAATATAAGCATGAGGATGATGACAATGATATAAGAATTCAATTAAATGAGAGCAAGGATAAATTTTAAAGATTTATAATTTAATTTATCCAGAATTCAATAATGTCTAAATTGTCAACATGATACTACTTTGTGGAGTAAAATTCAAGAATAATATTGTATCAAAAATGATTTGGACCGAAAATAAATCAATTTTTGTCATGAATAGTACCCCGGGTGTATACTACTTGAGTGAATAGTACCCCATGAATAGTAATTTGGAAATAGTACCCCGTGAATAGTACCCCAACATGAAAAGATTAAAAATTATCAAGAATGCTCAGAATAATATTTTCATAAAAAGATACTAGATGAAGCACAAATTTCAAGGATATTCTACTAATTTCAAAGAGTATAGAAGCAATACTTTAACAAAATTAGTGTAGAATTCGAGATCTAAAACGAAATAATATTACTTACATACTATAGAGTATGGAAGAAAATATTATTTCTTACGAATATTGAACAAAAATAATATCCATTAACTTACTCAAAGCTTCCTTAAACTCAAAAGAAATATGCTCAATATTATAGAAGAAGAATTCTCCGATTCTGGTGTGATTTTAAATTCTAAACTAAGCATCCTATTTATAGGAAAATGGAAGAATATTATTTAGAAAATAATCACGGACGCACAGTGGGGAAAAAAATCACGGCCAATTTTTTCCTTTTGAGAATTCACGTGAAATTTTATGATTTCACTATGCAAACACTATGCAGACACTATACAGACACTATGCATAATAAAATATAATATATTCTATTTTTCATAAAAACAAAACTTATTATTATAATAATAATACTCCCTCCCGTCCCGTGACATCTCCCCCATTTCCATTTAATATATATATATATATATATATATATATATATATATATATATATATATATATATATATATAATAAAATTGAGATAAATTTCTCCGACTATTTTGAAAAATGGGTAAGTGAGAGTCCAAATAATAAGTCAAATTTACAATAAATACTTCATAAAAATTCCTCTATTTATCTAAATTCATTTGGACTCACAAAACACATTTTAAAAAAACAATTATTCATCAATAATATAACTTGTAATATTAACAACTAGATCATTCTCAAGAAAGAGGGGGCTTTTGGATAAGGATTTCTCCCTATTGGCGCGCAATTAGGTGACTAAACCCCTTTTCTCGACAAAACTTTCTAGACATTGTCAATAATGCAAATAATAAAATGAATAACTTTGTCGTCTCAATTATTAATTTAATAATATAAAATATTGTGACAATAATTGAATCAATAACGTGAGATACTATGCAGCAATTACTGTGGCAATAATTGAAATAAACTGAGTGACTTCACACGTAAGCATCAATAAACAAAGTCGTGTGCTACTATGCAACCACGTGTATTACTGTACTTTTATCATCGAGAAATTCAATAGTTAACGCTAAAACTTTCGCCGTTATTTTTATAAAAAGATATTTTTGTCATTTTCTAATTCCGACAATAATTCCGTTGTGGGGTCCACCAATGATTGTGTCGTCATACGAATATTCCTTATTAAAATGAATATTCCTCGACCAATCGAATATTTTATAACAACTTGTTTACTTTGTAAAATTTGTAAATATTACCCACAACTATAATATTATATCAAATTCACACCATAATATTCAAAATGATATTTAGAGAAAGTTATTCTTTATTCATAAAAGTTGGGGTCTTACAAACTTCCCTTCTTATGAAATTTCATCCACGAAATTGGGGTACGTACCTGGTATGTCGAAGAGGTGAGGATACCTTGATTTCATTTTAGATTCTAACTCTCAGGTCATTTCCTCAACATCGTGGTTTCTCCACAAAACTTTGACTTGAGGTAGAACCTTGGAGCGTAGAATATGTTCCTTCTTATCCAAGATTTTAACAAGTACCTCTTCATACGTTAAATCTTCAGCTATCTCGTCCGGATCTAAATTAATAATGTGGTCCAGGTCTTTCACATATTTACGTAACATGGATATGTGAAAAATGTTATGAACACGAGACATACTTGGCGGTAAGGCGAGTCTATAAGCCACAGTTCCTACTCGATCAAGGATTTCAAATTGGCCAATGAATCGACGATTGAGCTTTCCTCTCTTTCTGTAACAATCCAGAATTTTAAATTATAATTTTTAAATGTTTATTGAATTATATAAATATTTAATGGATGTGTTTATTGTTGAATAAATATTTGTTTAATTTGATTTGATTTGATTTGGTTAATTATTTGTTAAATAAATAATTAATAAATTAAGGAAATTAATTATCATGAGATAATATTCTAATTTAAATTAATAATTAAGTTAGAGAGCTTATAATGATTAAATGAATTATTATAATGATATTTTAGTTTGAATTTATAATTAAAATGATGTGTTAATTTATTAAATAAAATTATAATTATAAAGAAAATTATAATTTTGTTGTATTGATCTTTGTGGTAAATTTATTTAATAAATTGTTATTAGAATTAATTAAATTAAGTGTGACCATAAACTATATTATAAAGGAGTTATTAAAATAAGATAAGGGAGGTTAATTCAGTTTTGCCAAACAAGGCTTAATGAATGTTAAGTCTTTAATTTAAATATGTTTTACCAAACAAGGCATAAGGATTAATTGGTTAATTTTAATGTAGTTAGCTAAACAAGCCTTATGGCTTTTGAGTTTCAAAAAAAAAACTGATGTCAGTTAATAGATATATTTATATTATACAATTATTACATATTATATCATATACATTATAATTTATGTACGTAAGATAGAAAGAACTCAGAAGAAGAAAAAAAGAAGAAGATGGAAAGTTGAGAGAGAATTGGGAGAATTCTAGAGAGATTTTGAGAGAAGAATTTTGGGGAAGGAAGCTTGATAATCAAAGGGTAACTATCATCTTCAAAAACTAAGGTATCATCTTACTCTTACTTTTCAAAAAGATTTAGTTTTATTCTATTCAAAAGAATTCTCTGTAAAAATTTGTGTGATCGTTAATTATTTGTTATATATAGTTTCTATATGATAATTGGTGGTTATAGAATTGTTTTTATAAGATTATAGATGAGTTATAGTAAATTAAAACAAAGTATGAAATCATGTTACAGTGAATTGGTATGAAAATATATGAAGATGGCTTAGTTTAAAGTAAAATTGAGGTTTAATTCTTTGTATAACATATCAATTGACAGTTGATTTTGAAAGAAGATGAAGAAACTAAAACAAAGTATGTTAAATTAACTGTTTGGGTTGAAAAACAAAATCACAGTGATGATTTTCATTGAAACTGTTAAAAAGTGAAGTTTTAGCAAAAATAGAGAAAATTAAATGTTGTTTAGGTAGTTAGAAACTTGTTAGAAACATTAGTTTATGTTTCCATAAACATGTTACACATTGGGTAGGTTGGTATGGTTGTTAGAAAGGAGTTTGTAGGCCTAATTTGGCTTTTTGTAGTGTTCTAGATCATAAATCACAAAAACGCAGAAGGGACCCCCACCCCGGTGGGCCCCCATAGTGTAAAAACCCCCACCCCGATGGGGGGGGGGGGGGTTAGTCTGCCTAGCCGAATTTTGGAAAAGAAATACTGACCAAACATGTTTTACTAAAATGAGCATAACGTTTTCATACGAACTCCGATTGATGCGATTCAAGATGATCCAGAATGAGGATGAGTAGACCTATAACTTTTATTCTTAAGTTTTTCAATTTGAAATTGTTATAAAGGGTCAAAATGGCCATCGTCAGGACTGTTGTGCATTTGGAGGCAATCGGAGGGCGTCGGAATGCGCGAATATAAGTGTAATCCTTTGTGTATTAGTATAAATTAATGATAACATGTTGGACATGTAATAGGATGTTGTATCAAGTTATTAATGTGTATATGGTGCAATGACATGATCACTCAAGTAGTTGTAATAAAGCTAAAATGTGATGCTCATGAAAAGATGTGATGTTCTTTAAACATAAACTTAGTGTTGTAGACACTCAAAATTTTCTGCATACCTGTTACTAACATTACATGAGGGCAGAATCGTCTTTCGGAGATAACCCTAGAAGACAGCTCATATCCATTCTGGATACTACTGGAAGTGCAATCTCCATTCCGAATACTATCGGAAGTTCAGTCTCAACCCCGGACCACACACCGGGAGTATCAGTCTCAACCCCGGACCACACACCGAGAACATCATTTCCAACCTCGGAGATAACCCTGAGTTTCGTCCTTGTCGATAACCCAAAGGAATGTTGTTGCAGTTCTGGTGATAACCCCAGAAATGCTTGTTTCAAATACATGCGATCAGGTTCAATCAGACCTCCTGCTGAGGCACTCATACCAAAGACCCAGAGCTAACATCGGGCAGACAGGCATCCACAAGACGACATTACGACATTCAATACTTGCAGCAGTCTAATCTCAGATATAACCCTAAGCAACGTCTGTTTTCAACTCAAATCGGCGATAACCCCGATGAGAAGTCAAATGTAATCTTGCCACCTCAACACCTGCGCGTCGTCTCAACACTTCAATACATACATACATACAACTATGTCCTTCAAGAACCAGGATTTTCAATCCCGAGTGACTATTACGCGTGGCAGCGCACCTGATAGAATTTGAAGCTTGAAGACCATGGGCATGGTTCCCTCTTCCTGACTTCGTACAACCTCTATTCCATGTCATTGTGTAACTCTCGACACAAGCAGTCTGAAGAAGGTCGTATATACCTTGTTCGAATGCTCGGATTGAAGTTCTGCAAGTTTGAGTGGACATTACAGTGCACGAGTGCATGTACTTCGAGACGAAGAGACCTGCGGAACCCCGGGAAGCCCGGGCAGCCACAGGTGCATCTGCGGCTGCCTCAGGTACACCTACGGCTCCCCCCTCTATAAATAGAGGGCTTGGGGCAGCCATTTTGAAAAAAAAAGTTGAGGAAACCCAGTCCAATTTGCTTTCTACACACCCCATATTGTGTGTTTGCTCTTTTTAAATACCTGTTAGCCCACATCTAGTTATAAATTTACCAGCGGGAGCTAAGTATTCATCCATATAGAGTCATAGAAGTCTGCATTAGCAACCCACTGTAAGCCTTCTTACACTCTATAAAGCCTTTCTTTTCATATTGGCATACACTATTCTACACATTGAGAGTCGTGTTGTGTGCGTATGCCTGGACTTCGGTCCGTGATTTTCATTTCTGTCTGTATATTTATACATATATATGTATATATTTTTATATGGACTAACATTATCGAGTTATGCCTCGATTGAGCCTAGACTTCAGTCTGGAGAATTTATTTACTTATATATATGTATATATATATATATATATATATACTTATATATATAAACTATTGTCAGACTCTGTTTGATGAGCCTGGATTTCATATCCGGTGCATTTACTTGCTTTTATATATATATATACTTATATATAATTGTTGTCGGACATATCCGATGAGCCTGGATTTTATATCCAGTGCATTTACCGCTATATATATATATATATACATCTCTGTCAGGCCTGGAGTTTACTTCGTGGCCTTTTACAGCTTTCTTTACATTTCGTCCTGCCTGGAGTTCACTTCGTGGCAGTTGATAGCTTTTACAGCTTTATTTGCATTCAAGTCCTGCCTGGAGTTTACTTTGTGGCGGTTAATAACATTTACTACTTTATTTACATTTCTGATCTCCCATGGAGTTGCTTCGTGGTGGCTGATCATGCACACACACACACACACACACACACACACACACACACACACATATATATATATATATATATTTACCGCTTTTATATATATATATATAACTGCTTACTGCTTTCCATACAAACTGCAGTATCATGTGAGCCTAGGAATCATGTGATCACAGATTCAGTCTATTGAATCTAGATTCGGTTCCCGTGATGGACATTTTTTAGCTGTAAGCAACTTGTACATTATTTACAGTGTCCGAATTTCCTTGGATGGCTGTCATGCCCATGAGGAGTTCGGCATTGCTGTATGTTATTTTCTCGTGGATGCTTCGCATCTCGAAAATAAAAGCAAACAAGCCAAACATTTAATAATAAAATGGAAGTATCAAAGGCCTCAATTACTATTGAGCACAGGGTTTGAAAAACCTATATTACAAAACTTCATTGCTATATCTTGGTTAAAACTGAATTTTTCTATAAATTCAAACCTTGTGTATATAGGTGCGAACGAGGCCTCGCACTACTTTCAAATAATTGCACATTGATCCACACACACACACACACACATTCATATAACAGTTTCTTTGAGAAGTGGCGGTCACCGTGGCAACACGGATGTTGGGGGGTGCCTAACACCTTCCCTCCGCATAATCAATCCCCCAAACCCATAATGAATCTTGGTTTCACAGACCCGTTTAGCAGTGTCATATCACTAGGTCAATGTGCAAACCTTTTCGGTTGCGTTGGTGCAATCACTTAAAAACACCAACTGGCGACTCTTAAAGTCAAATCATCGACATTACACATGTCGAACCTTTTTCACTTGTTTTTTCAAATAAATCTCACACTAACATGAGAACACCAAAGAACAAGTAATGAAAATGGACAAATAAAAATCCCGACGTCGACAAGTGGCGACTCTGTTGGGGACTCCAGTAAGAGGGCTTAAGCCACTATTATAAGCTTTTTCAAAACTGTTATATGCTTGTGTGTGAATGTTGCATTTACATTTATGATGAATGTGTACTAATGCTTCTTACTTACTGCACTGCTAAATATCTATCTGTGATATTAGTGCTTCACACATGTCATCATTTTGCATAAACGGTGAGACACATTGTATGTGAATGTATGTTGTGTGGTTCCTCCATCAGGAGGCTATCCTCTCGGTGTTTGATTATTGGACTCGTAGGAAGACTAATTCCAACGAGGCTCATGAAAGGCACCACCCAGATTTGCTCCAGTTGAAAGACCGGATTAACTTCCCGTCAAGTAGATTGCGATGATCTGGGAACCTTCATGCCAAAAAGAAACGAGATTAACCCTAAGATAGGTCAACCTCTGATAATCCAAACGCGGAGGAAAGTCTCTTCATGCTTTCCATTTTCAATTACTTGTAAAAGCATTTACTTGTAATTTCATTCCATGTTCATCAATATGTTATGGAAAATATGAAGAATATCTATGCATGCATGACATGTTATCAATTAACAACCGGTTTTGCAGGACCATATTCCTAAAACGGACATGTTTTGATAACATTTACATTATCCCTCAGACTAAACTATATAAGTCTTTTGTAGGGAAGCAATTGGGCCTGTTACTCGCTCAAAATACAAAAAGGGCACGAGCCTACAGCCAGTCATGTCTTCTTCTGACCAGTCTAATACTATTTCTCGAGAAGAATTTGACGGATTGAGTAAACAAATTATAAACTTAGTTGTTCTGCTCAAAGAATTGCATCAGTCTACTCAGGGTATGAAGATACCCACACATACAGAATCCTCTACACAAGAGGGAACCCAAGGTTTGGAAAAAACAATTCTAGAACCTCAGTTGGATACAACCAACAAAGACTCTAAAAACACCCATCTCAAAGGAGATCCAGACACCGGTGACATCAGGAAGAAGATCCTCCAAATGGAGGAAACTCTCCGTGTTCTCAAAGGAATTGGAACACATGGAAGTGTTTCATATGCTGACCTTTGCATATTTCCTGGTGTTCATTATCCAGAGAAATTCAAAACCCCTAATTTTGAAAAGTATGACGAATTAGGGGATCCTTACACACATTTAATAGTGTTCATTAGAGAACTTGGATCTTATATGGAAGATGAGAAGCTCATAATGCAGCTGTTCTAGAAGAGTCTGACTGGAGAAGCCCGTTCATGGTATACCAGATTAGACAATTCAAAGATACATAGTTTGGAAGAATTAGCTCACGCCTTCCTTACTCAATACAGTTTTCAATCTCAGATGGCTCCTGACCGGTATCAAATTACCAAGGTTAAGAAACAGTCTAATGAGTCTTTTATAGAGTATGTTCAAAGGTGGAGGCGCCTGGCTGCTCAAGTTATTCCTTCCATGATGGAATCAGAAATGGTTCTGACTTTCATAGATGTACAGGAAGCTCCTTTATATGAAAGAGTTCTAGCTGGTATTGGCAAACTATTCTCTGAAATGATCAAACACGGAGAAATGGCTAAGATGGGATTGAAGTCTGGTAAGATTCAAGACCTAGCCGCTCTGAAAGCGGTTGCTGAGCACATCCAATCTGGATCTTATGGAAACAACCCCCGGAGGGTCCATAAAAGAAAGAGGAGGATGTTTCGTTGATACTACAAGGACAGAAAGTCAATCAAAGAATACCTATACAGAAGAGAAACTACTCCTCTTTCCAAGCACAGTCTTCAAACCCTCCATTGCCTAAAAGTGGGGAAGTTAAGCAACGTCGAATGTTCACACCCTTAGGGGACTCACTCGAGAATATTCTTGTTCTTCTAACTACTCAGAAGAAAATCACACGTCTTCTTCCACCAGCCAACCCTAATGGGAAGGGTTTTAATGCTACCCGAAAGTGTGCTTATCATGCTGGGGCACTTGGACATGATACTCAAGATTGTTGAGCCTTTAAACACAAGATCCAAGACTTGATAGACAATGGTGAGATTGTAGTCACCAAGCCAGATCCACCTCATGTGCAAGACAACCCTCTTCCTCAACACAAAGAAGAAGAGGTTAACATGTTTAGTTGGAGTGCTGGACAGAGTTCCAGTTTTAACGGCGAAACATCTCAAACCATCAAACACGGTGTTGACAAATGAGATTACGTAAAGTTCCAGTTTACTATGGAACGAAAGATGAAAGCTCTTTGCAAACAAATTGAGCAATTGGCAGAACTGGTGACCCATCAACATCAAGTCACACGCTAATTAATCAGGCAGGAGCATGCATATCTCATTCTGTTTGTTATAAATACTCCACCCTCACCTTCAGAAAGTGAAGCTATGGAGAATAAGGTTGCAAAGCGAGCAAATGCTAAAGCCCATCGGGATTTTGCCAATTAGAGGGAGTTTACCTATCTGGGCCAACCTATGGAGGAAATATTTCAAATGCTGATTAATGAAGGAAGAATTACATCCCTTCTGCCTCCAATTAATCCCCGTGTAGGATTGTTTAACCCTGATGGAGTGTGTCGGTATCATTCCAATTCTTGCGGTCACAGCACAGACGAATGCTGGGCACTCCGCCATCTCATTCAAAATCTCATTGACAGCGGTGTTTTGTAGCTGGCAGATGATAACACTATGCAACTTGAAAGTAGGATTACATGGAAGGGATCAGTAGCAGTTATATCTGACGAGAATGATGAGACTATTAAGGCATTTCCCATTCAAGAAATTCAACTCAAAGGAGCTGACAATCCTTTGAAAGTGGCCGCATCTGAGCCAATTTCTTTACATTATAGACCACAATATCCTGTTTTCAGCTTACACAATGTTCCATGGAATTATGGAAAAGCTGAAGGATCCACGTCTCATAATACTGCTACAGTGTCAAAGGATAATCCACTGTATCTTCCCTAGAGGGTTATCAAACCTACCCTCAAATCAAAGGGGAAGATTCCCATGGAGAAGATTGAAAAATTCCTCTGCACTATGGGCCATAATGAAGCCAAGGTGGTTCTAAGCTTAAGAGAAGCTCCACATCAGATATCAATTCTGGACTTGATTTTCTCTTCCGAAGATCACCGGAAGATTTTACTCAAGGTTTTGGAAGAAGCCTACTTACTGAAATCAGTGGATGTGGAAAAATTTCAACATATGGTTGATCACATTTTCAACAACAATGTGATATCCTTCACTGATGACGATATACCTCCCGCAGGGACCAGTCATTGCAAGCCACTACACATCACAGTGTTATCCTCCGGGTATCTGTTAGCTGGAGTTTAGATAGATGGAGGTTCATCTCTGAATATCTGTCCTTATGCCACCTTAGTCAAGATGAATGTCAATCTCAAGCGGATCCAAAGAAGCCATATGGTGATCAAAGCTTTCGATGGATCCCGACGAAATTCCATCGAAAAGATTGAGCTGCCAATTGAGATTGGTCCAAATACATTCAATGTATCCTTCCACGTCCTCAAAATAGACTTAGGATACAACATGCTATTGGGGAGACCATGGATACACATGGCTGGAGTTGTTCCCTCCACATTACATCAGCAACTCAAATACATTGTCAACAACAGTCTAGTCACTATCAATGTTGAGCCAGAGTATCTGGGACAAGGGGATCTTCCAATCATCAGTTTCAACTCTGAAGTTGAGCCAACCAGTTTTCATACTTTGGAAGTGAGTAACACTCAATATCAACCTATTGGAGCACCACTTCCCATACCCAAGATTTCTGCCGAGGTTATGTCGGCTACTCAAGAAATGATGTCATTGGGTCATCAGCCTAGACAAGGGCTTGGTAAAGATCAACAGGGTATTAAGCACCCTATTCAAATGTCCAGTCAAATAGGGACAGCCAGACTAGGCTATTCTGCCAGTTCCAGTCATAGGAATCCGCATAAACATAGGCCTGTTCCTCAAACTTCCGCCACACGGCGTTGTTTTCCATCTGCACTGCATGAGCTGATACAGTCTCCAGTCAAGGTTCCAGCACATGTTATGACTATGCTATTTCCCAAGCCAGTACCATTCAAAGCAAAAAAGGTACTGATTCCTAACCCCGAAGTGGAAGAAAGGGAGAGGAAATGCAAACATGACATCACTTTGATGATGTCTGGCATACGCGTCATTGTTCATGATGAACATACAAATTGATATAACCCATACGATGATTGCCCATATATCATGGTTATCATTCGGGAGAAGGAGGGCAATGACAACCCCTCTATCACTGCAATCCATCAGGACTTTGCCCTTGACAATTGGAGCAGCACTCTATGCATTAGTCAATGAGGGTAAAATGGGTAGAAAATCCTTCTGCCCTGTAGATAACTTTAATTGTTTACTTTTCTATACAGTATTAGCAGTTATTTTATCAGTACATGCTAACACTTTGTATGATTAAACAGTTTCATATATTAATTGAAAGCATCTTTTGATATTAGGACTCTGAATTTAGATGTGCCTGTACTTGCTGGTGATGTGCCTTCTCTCTACAAGGGCTGTAACTTTGATGAAAAGTTGGACTCAAACTTGATGGACATACAAGAGGACATTGTGACACCTCAGGAGATTAAGGAATGAGACGCAGGTAAACCAAAATCCAACCTTGACCAAACCACTTCTTTCAATCTTGGAACCTTAGAAAAGCCTAAGCTAATCCAGATTGGTTTAGACCTCACTCCAAATCAATGGAATGACATTGTTGTGCTATTAACCCAATTCTAGGATGTGTTTGCATGGTCTCATGAAGACATGGTGGGTTTGTCCACTGACATTGTTCTTCATCACCTTCCCATTAAAGAAGGATTCAAGCCAGTTACGCAGAAGCTCAAACGATTAAAACCTGAGTGGAGTTTAAAAGTTAAAGAAGAAATTGTAAAACAATTTCAAGCTGGCATTATCATGGTGTCTACATATCTGGAGTGGATATCCAACATTGTTCCCATGCCTAAACCTGGAGGAAAGGTGCGAGTTTGCGTGGATTATAGGGATTTGAAGAAAGCTTGCCTGAAAGATAGCTTTCTCGTGCCCTTTATCCACATTCTCATTGACAATACTGCTCAGTACGACATGTACTCCTTTGCGGATTGCTTCGCAGGGTACCATCAAATTATGGTTGCTGAGGAAGACCATAAGAAAACTGCTTTCATCATGCCTTGGGGAACATTTTGCTACAAACGGTTGTCATTCGGCCTCATCAATGTTGGGGCAACCTACCAGCGATCTATGATGGCTCTTTTCCACGATTTAATGCACAAAGAGATAGAGATCTATGTGGATGACATCATTGTCAAGTCTCGAAAGGAGGAAGACCACCTAGACCATCTCAGAAAGTTTTTCAATAGGTTGCGTAAGTACAACTTGAAGTTGAATCCAGCTAAATGCGTCTTTGCTGTCATATTAGGCAAGTTGTTAGGTTTCCTAGTCGGCCACAAAGGGATTGAATTGCATCCTACCAAAATCCTGGCCATCAAGGAAATGCCCATTCCCCAAATAGAGAAGGAAATACGGAGATTTTTGGGAAGGATCAACTTCATTAGCAGGTTTATCTCTCAACTCACAGCAACCTGTGAGCCCATCTTCAAGCTATTAAGGAAGAACTCCTCCATGAAATGGAATGATGAGTGCCAGAAAGCCTTTCTTACCATTAAAGAGCAATTGATTAACGCTCATATTTAGGTACCTCCCAGGGATGATGTTCCCCTATTTATGTACCTGTCCATTAATGACAATGCCATGGGCTGCATGCTGGGGCAAAAAGATTATAGAGGCCAAGAACGAGCTATCTATTACCTCAGCAAGAGATTCAGCACCAGTGAACACAAGTACACTCTCATTGAGAAGAGTTGTTGTGCTTTGGCATGGGGTTCCATGAGGTTACAGCATTACCTCCATGGTCACACAATCCATCTTATATCCCGCGTGGATCCTCTTAAGTATGTGTTCAGTAAGCCCATACTGAATTATCGATTATCCAGATGGCAGTTGATCCTATATCAATTTGACATCGTGTATGTGATGCAAAAATCTGTCAAAAGTCAAGGAATTGTGGATCAACTGGCCGCCGCACCTGCAGGGGACTACAAACCGTTGGAAACATACTTCCCCGATGAAGGGGTAATGACAGTTCAACAATACCATCAATACGATGCATGCCACACATGGAAAATGTATTTTGATGGAGCTGTTAATGCAGAAGGCTCTGGAGCAGTTCTAATATCCGGTACGGGGGAGCAGTATCCCGTCGCCTTCAAATTATAGTTTGTCAGCACCAATAACACAGCTGAGTCTGAAGGCTGTATCATGGGGCTAAAACTTGCGTGTTCAATGGGCATCAGGCGGTTAATTGTCTTTGGGGATTCCGAAATGGTAATCAAGCAATCCACGGAAATCTATCAAACCAAAGAATTACATTTTCTGTCTTACTATCGGCAAGTTTTACAAATGGCTTTGGAGTTCGAAGAAATCTCCTTTCTATACATTCCTCGTAATAGGAATGATTTTACGAATGCACTAGCAACGTTGGCCTCCTTGATTCACATACCTGACAAGGAAAACATGCCAAGCATCGTAGTTGCCCTACAAAAGGCCCCAATTTATGGGAACTACGTTGGAGAAGTATCGGATGAGCTACCTCCCGTCCACCACCCTTGGTATCAACATATCAAGGAGTATTTGCGAGATGGATCTACACCCGCTGAGGTGAGCCTAACTGAGGAGAGGCAGATCCATCGACTTGCTATGAAATTCTAACTAAGGAGAGGCAGATCCATCGACTTGTAACGAGTTTAATTCAATTATTTTGCATAGGAATATAGCAAAATTAATCTGGGTTAAATAGAAGGCAATTGATCACTTGGAAAAGGACTTTTAGCACTTGTGAATTCCTGTTAACAATTCAGTAGACATAATATTTGGGATAATTGGATAATTGATTTATAGTTCATAATTGGGGATATTGGAGTCTTAATCTTTATTTATCTGAATTCAATCAAATCTTAGTTTGGCGTACTTGCTTTCTTTTAGATTAATTTCTTTTAATTGCTTAATTTAATTTTCTTAATTTGAAAAATCATAGTTATTGGTTGTTTAAATAAAATTGAATTGATATAGTGCTAGTAGTTGGAATTTATTAATTAGAATTCTCTGTGGGATCGACACTTTATCTTATCACTCTATTACTTGTTGACCGTGTATACTTGAACATTTGCTTTGATTGTGAAATCAACCAACACTACCATCATAATATTTCCCTTAATATTCACCCTACAGTTCTTGTATACGAACCTAACTTGAATTATTTCCTTATTCGCAATTTCTATGTTTAAAGGGAATTTTAATTCTTCAGTAGGCAATCCTAATCTCATAGCAAATTCATCAGATATAAATGAGCAAGTAGCACCTGAATCAAATAATACATAAGCATCAATATAATTGATTGGGATAATACCTGACACCACATCCTTTGATTGCACAACATCTTGCACAGTCACGTTGAAGGTTCTGGCTGTGGGTTTGTTTGATGTCGTTGGTCCAGTAATGGCCCAAGTACCTCCATTGCTACCTCCCTTGCTTCCCGTTGTCTCTCCAGCTTTCTTCTTAGGGCACTCACGAGTAAAGTGATCCTTGGACCCACAAGTGAAGTAAATATTCTTCTTGGGTTGATTGCAATTTGGGGCGATATGACCCTCCTAGCCACAGTTAAAACATACCTGTTTCCCCATTAAGCATACACCCTTGTGAAACTTCTCGCATGTAGCACATGCTTCAAACTTCTTATTCTGCTGGTTACCTTGCTAATTTCCAGCACCCATATTTCCATTCCACTTTCTTTCCAGATTATTGATACCATTTCCACTACCACCAACTCCTTTCTTAACCTCCACTTCATTCCTCTTCTTTTTCTGTTCTTGATTGAACTTAGTTACAACCTCGCCTCCACCTTCAGCGAGAATTGCCTTTTCCATTACAGCTACAAATGTCTTCAACTGGAACAAGGAAACCCTACTATACAATCAGGGCTTCAGTCCCTGTTCAAACCTCTTCACCTTGCGTTCATCTGTGCTGATTTGGTATGGTGCAAACCTCGCCAACTCATTGAATTTTGCGGCATACTCTGACACCGTCATCGTTCCCTGCTTCAGTTCTAAAAACTGCACTTCTAACTGACTCTTCGAACTCTCTGGGAAATAGGTCTCGAAGAATATCTCCTTAAACCTATGCCAAGTCATAACCCCTTGTCATCCTCGAGTTTTATTAGCCTGCCACCAATAACTAGCCTCTACTTTCAATATGAATGTTGCAAAAGTAGTTTTCTGATCTTCTCCTACTCCCGCAACATCGAACACTTTCTCTATCTCAATGACCCAAGTCTGTGCCTCAATCGGGTTCATGGACCCACAGAATTCTGGTGGTCTAACCGCCTTGAAGTCCTTAAATGTTGTAGCTTGATTTTGTGGTTGATTATGCAGTACACATATCAGTAACGTCACTAGCGGTTGAATGGGGTTAGCTTCAGCATTATTGTTGTTGGTTCCTTCAGTGGTTCTCTGTCGGGGTGGTTGACGTCTTGGAGGCATTTTCTGTTAAAAATACACTTATTAGATTATTACTCAACTCTTTTAAGTAATTTCTACTTAACTTGCCCGCATAAAAGTAATAATCACATAACACAATACACTTTGGATAAAACAATATCTTTTATTCATTCATCATCTAAAAAAAAATATTAAAACAATAGCATCCCTGCTTTTTACATTACTTTCCTGAACTATAACAATTGCAAGACCACATCATCATCATCTATCCCATTGGTTATCATACCCGGGATTTACATTTCATTTATTTTCTAATCACCTATCAATTACACTCTCTACAATGTCCTATGAAGATACTGTGTAGCCTTACGACGCTCTTCATCCATAATTCGGAACATGGTTCGACGATCTAGTATGTAGGATGGCAACGTCTCAAACTGAATCGGAAAACCCATGACCCGATCTTGAGCTTGATTAATCATGGTGTTGAACACGTTATTCATTTCCTCCATCTTCATTCTCATTGTTTGTGCATCTCCCCCTGCTATTTCGGCTCGTTGATCAGCTTCCTCGTACGCATCTTCGGCTCTTGCCCTCTTAGTAGATTCCTCTTTCAACTTGTTCTTCAATTCTGCAATCTCTGTTCTCATTCGCTCATTCTCTCCTTTAGTGTGAACCAGCTTTCCTTCAACATTGTTCAGACGTTCCTCTGGGTCCTGTATTTCATCGTCCTTCTGTGCCATCGAGGTCTGTTGCTCAGCTACTATCTCTTGTAATTCCTCGACAGTATCTTGATGTTCCACGTTGTGGTCGTAGACTTCATCATACATACGAGCAGCCATCGAGGTCAGTGGAATCTCTTCCTCCTCGTCCTCATCATCCTCATTTTCATGTGGCAACTCAATAGGGTCTTCCTCATCTGTTTCTGCATCATCATCCTCATCTTCAACCACCGCAAGCAACGAGGCTGACTCCCATGGAAGTAGTTGTTCCCAAACCACTTGAATGTCACGAGATTCTTCCTCTCTAGGAATCTGAGGTCCTTCCCCCCTAGCCTGACTGGATTCTCCGACATTAGCCATCCTGACAACAAGGTTTTTAAGTTTTAGTTATTACTCGACACTCACGAGCACATAAATTGTAATCACGTAAGCATATAAGTGTTTTATTACTTCTTTCTTAAAACTCGATAAGAGTTCATCATCACTATCTTTTCAAAGGTAGCTTCCTAAGGCTTTTCCCCCACCTAAGGTTCATAACCTAAGGCTTTGATACCAACTTGTGACACACCCAAACCCAGGTACTTCATTCCCACAGGATTTGTTGTTCACTTAATTAAACATTCATATCTAACTACCCAATCATAATAAAATTAAATAAATAAAACATTCCCCATTAAAGGGTTACATAATAAAAATCTCCCAGGTTGTCTAACCTTTAAATACAATCATTCAAATGCGGAAAATAAATAAACTTCATTACAACCATTCAATTAAAAACTGATAATAAAATATCATCATATTACAAATCTTCAATACTTGTTCATCTTTCCTTTTCCCTTATTGGTGCTAGGTACATCAACCTTCTCATCTTTAACTGTAATAGTTATATAAGCAAGAGTGAGCAAACAAAGCTCACTTGAAACAACAATGGATAAAAAAACATACAACAGCTGTCAAAAAAGAGGCTCGAAAGAATTAAATAATATGATTTATCAACATTCTGAAGTATATAATTGAGGGTCCTAAGACCACGAACTATGTCCATAGTTATAAGTAATTTTTCAACTTAAACTTTAACAGTCATAAGATTATAGGGACTCCTCGTACATAAGGGGATCAGCCCTTCGTACAATGTATTGTGCACAAACATTTCAATGCTAAGCATAAATTACTCCTAATAATAGGGTTGTTCAACTCAGTATTTAGAGTACAAGTCCGCACCAAAGTTAGTTTGGTTTGGATACATTTCAGGGTAATTTGGAATTTAACGAACATCAAATAAGGATTAGTTGAATAAAATTAATAACATTACATTATGGAATAATCATAACTGAATCGACATGGTAAATTAAAAGCATGCTTTAGGAATAATCTAATATCATACATATTGAATAACAATAACACACCCTGCTTGAACAATAATAATCCAAGGTTATTTAAAATTGAATACTAAGCATGCATAGCAATTAGAAAGATAATATTATTCAACATAAGTATATATAAATTTTCATGTTAAACTACAAGTTAAATACAAGAATAACTTGCTCAATATCAAAATAAAGTTTACAAATCTTGCATCATTAATTTGTAATCGAATTGGAGACAATAATTGGTTCAACAAGATAATAGATTTAGAGAACTTACCTTGCTCGTAGGCTAAACCGAACAATTCAAATCACAATACCCTATATATATATATATATGTCATCATGACATAGTTAGTCACTACCACCTTACAAACATAACTATGTACATTCATCATGTAAGCTTAAATTTTTAATCACATAATCAAGTTACAAAACTAGTTAATTGTTAATAACATGCTCATTCTTTGTATAGAAATATTGAAATCATAATTTAACAGTCCTACTATTAACACATAACAACTTCTTCAGACTTTGTGTACAAAAATTACACTTTCTCGACCATTACTCGCTAACTCATGTTCTTTGCGCCCACGCTTTTTATCTCTTGGGGTCGGTATTCTTACATGAGATATGCGTTATGGCATGTAAACACAAAGCCACTAAGTGGCTACTGCATGGTGGTGGTGGCAATGGCAACAACAAATATCTTGCTAAGAAATAGCGCAATTTTACGCAATGCCGACAGAACTTCGACAACCGACTTGGCCTAAGAACAAAGATGAACAAAAAGCCATTTTTGGCCTACAAGCTACTTTCTAACAAATTTCAATTAACATGTAATTCATATAGAGACTTCATATAAACATAATTCAAAGACTCTTAACATATTTCTACCCATAAAACAACATAAAAAAAAGAATTTAAAACATCCAATTTCACTATTTTTTATAAAAAACTCATTTTTTTGATGTTTTCAATGAAAATTAACACTTTGTGATTTTGTTTTTCAACCAAAATAGTTAATTTAAAATTCCTTGATTATGATTATACATACTCTTTGAAATTTAATAGTCAATTTATCAATTAAACAAATAATTAAACCTTAATTTTACCTTAAATTAAACCATATTCATATATATTCATATAAACTCACTGCAATATAGTTTTCTATACATATCATAAATTCATTGACTCTACTCATATATAAACTTATGAAAATAGTTTCACCACACTAGTTTATCATATAAATCCACATACATTCAAACAATTTATCCTTTCACAAGAATTTTACTGAGAGTTAAGGAAGAGAAAACTAAAATTTTAAATAACTTAAAAAGGTTAAGAGAATACCTTATTTTAGAAGATGATACTTTTCTCTTTGATTAACAAGCTTTTCTCCAACTTCACTCTCAAATTCTCTAGAATTCTCTCAAGTTTTTCTCTCACTTTTCTTCTTCTCTTCTTCTCTTCTTCTTCTTCCTCTGAGTCTTTCTTCCTAACTCTAACTAACGTACTAACAAAAACATAACGTATATAATATAATATGTAATAATTGTATAATATAATTATATCAATTAACTGACATCAGTTTGTTTTTTTTAACGTACTAACAAAAACATAACGTATATAATATAATATGTAATAATTGTATAATATAATTATATCAATTAACTGACATCAGTTTTTTTTTTTAAAAAAAAACTCAAAAGCCATAAGGCTTATTTGGCTAACTAACTAAAAATAACCCATTAAATCTTACACCTTGTTTGGTAAAACATATTTAAAATAAAGACTTAATATGCATTAAGCCTTGTTTGGCAAAACTGAATTAAACTCCTTTAATTTATTTTAGTAACTCCTTTATAGAAAGGTTATTTGTCACACTTTTATTTGATTAAATTTTCAATAATCAATTTAATTAATTCTAATATAAATTTATTAAATTACTCTAACACATTAATCAATATCACAAAATTATAATTTTCTATATAATTATAACTTTTTTAATCAACTAGCACATCCTTTTTATTACAAATTCAAATTAAAATATAATAATTCATTTAATCATCACAAACCCTCTAACTTAATAATTAAATTAAATTAGAATAAAATAATTAATTTCCTTAATTATTTACTTAACAAATAATTAACAAAATCGAATCAAATTTGAACAATTATTTATTCAACAATAAACACATCCATTAAATACTTATATAATTCAATAAATATTTAATATAACAATTTTAAAAAATCTAGAATGTTACAATATAAATATCAAGTGTTAAATAAATTGATTCATATAAACATTTCCAAGGTAAAGAGATCCTATTTTTTCAAACTCACAAAAACAAAATTGGACAAAAATTATTTTATGACATGTATATATACATATATTATATACGTCTTATATATTATATATATATATAACAGTGTGTGTGTGTATAAACATATATATATATATATATATATATATATATATATATCATTGGAAAACCTCCACAGCGGGGATCTTGAAAACATCTCTGCGACTTATCATCGAATCAGGCTCAAATAGTACTGATGGACATTGCAAACCGCTGGTGACAACCCCATCGTAACATCGGAAGATCCGATGATCAAAGCTTTGTAGACTACCGTTCGAGTAGACATCAAAGTGGTGCAAGAGAAGCCACCATTGACAACTCCATCCCAACAAAACAAATGGGAACAGGCAGTTATCACATCTCATTGGAAATCATTCCAATAATAGTATCCAACATTTATCAAATAATGTTGCATTGCATTTCATTATCTTAATCTTATAATATTTTAAGTGTCTAGTAGTCTTTATCCTATCCATGCCATTACATTGCATAAACATGATAAAGTGGGGCATCTTAAGACACTCAAAATTTGTATTCTTGTTAATAACCATGCAGGAGGGCAGAATCATCTTTCATAGATAACCCTGGAAGTAAGATCTAGTTCCAACCCTGGAGATAATCCCGAGAGATCAGTTCTAACCCCAGAGATAACCCCGGGAGATTTGGTTTCCAGCTCTGGAGATAATCCCAGGAGATCAAGTTTTGACCCCAGAGATAACCCCGAGAGATCAGTTTCTAGTCCTGAAGATTCTGGGAGATCTAGTTTCCAGCCCCGAAGATAACCCCGAGAGATCAGTTCCAACCCCGGAGATAACCTCGGGAGATTAATTACAACCCCGGAGATAACCCTGTGAGATCCAGTTTTAACCCCAGAGATAACCCTGGGAAATCCAGTTTCTAGTCCTTGAGATAACCCTGAGAAAGTCAGTGTCCAACCCCAGGAGATCAAGTTTAATGCCCAGAGTCAACCTCTGGAGGTTAAACTAATCTTAGAGACAACCCTGAGTACTGTCAGAGCCAACAACAGTCCAATCTTAGAGATAACCCTGAGAAAAGACTAGTACAACTGCACCAAAGTTGGAGACAACCCTAGAAGGGGCAAAATGGTTATTTTACCACCTCAACATCCTTTCAACTCAAACTGCGTCAATAGATGTCCCACAAGAACCATAACTTAAATCCCGAGTAAAAACTACACAAGACAGCTCAACGAATAATCCCATCTTCCTGGATTTAGACAATTTCTAATCCAATGTAATTGTGTAGCTCTCGTCAATGGCTTTCCTGAAAGGTACAACACGCCTGCATCGGTTTCTAGGATTGAAAGTTATGAAGGTTTGAGCGGACATACTTCGAGACGACGAGACCCGCCTTGACTTCAGGCGATCCGAGTAATCACAGTAGACCCACGGTTGCCGTGGAGTTAACTCATGGCCAATTTGGTCTATAAATAGACCCCTCCATCAGCTATTGGAAAAAAAAGAAGAAAGAGAGAAAACTTTATCCATTTCAGCCCTTAACCTCTTCTAGAGTGCTCCAAACTTTGCGATTCTTCTTTCTAAACAGTTGTAAGCTCGTGTTCTACAACATACTAAAATTTAACCTATGGAAACTGAGTTTTCAAGCCTCAAAAGTTATCTGAAGTCTTCTTGGCAACCCACTCTAAGATTTTTTAGATTTTTAAGCTTTCTACTACTTTAATATATATATATATATATATATATATATATATATATATATATATATGTGTGTGTGTGTGTGTGTGTGTGTGTGTGTGTGTAAAATCACCATGCCTAGATTCCAAATTCGTGGCAGTTGATCGTCTATATATATATAATGCTTTAATATATATTTTCTTTAACTGCTTTTCGTAATATAGATATTTAATCTTCCTGCATGTGGACTAGATTTGTCTAAATCTAGCTATCTCTAACTTTGACAAGTTCAAAAGTGACTAAACTGGAATGGTTCAAGCTAGAATAGCTTAGATTTATTTAAATCTAGTTTTCTTTCAAGCTTCTGTACATATTAATCTATTATGTGAGCCTAGGAGCCATGAGATCGAAGATTCTGCCTGTGAATCTAGATCTACTTCCCACGATGGACACTTTTCAGTTGCAGCCAGCTTGTAAATTGTGACACCCCCTAATTCGGGTATCTTGAACTGATGGATGGTGCTTTGCAGTACTCATAATCTTTGTATCTTCATTGTATTGAAACGATATCAAAATGTGTGTATCAACGATATTCTTATTACAATAATAATATTACATCCCGTTCCCAGGTTCTAAAACCATTACATTCTTGGCTCATCATACTATAATATATACAACTTACTAGTTTAGTACAAGGTAAACTAATCGTTCATCTACGTCTTGCCTTTATCCTTGTCAGATCTCTCGGTTCGTTCGGTCTTAACTGCATTCATATGGTTCAAGCAAGAGTGAGCATAACAAGCTCAACAAGTACAATAATTTCTTTTAAACAAAAGGTTGAAACATAGGAATCGTATATCTTTAATAACTGGATAATAGTTATGAAGTACTATCAATGATTCAAAATAACATTTCTTTTTCTTCAAAATGTTTTACAATGATAATATTCAGCAAAACATCAATTCTGGTCCAAGACCATGAACATTTCATACTTTCTTTGAAAAAGACAACCCGGAGCTAAGTCCGTAAGTTTGGCATATCTTACGAGCACTTCTGGGTGATCAGCTCATAGTACTCTATGTTGATCAACACTATATCCCTTAAACGTGTGTACAATTAATTTTTGGCAACCTCGCATGCCCATCGAATAATCGATGAAAAATATATTTATTTATTCATACTCAGGCTTACCTTGAATCCGTACTACACAATCTGTGTGACGTCCCCAAATTCGGGTACTTTTTACCTCAGATCTGGTACGTTATGATACATCATTTCTATAACTACTACGGAAGATATAAACATAAATTATTTATACAATAAACTTTTACAACAAAATCCCCAAGGTCTACAACCTTAACTTAATACATACCTTCAATAACTTAAAAGGTTTACAATGTTATTTGCATCAGATAACTTAATAGTTCAAATGCATAATAATCTAAACTTGCAATTTGCCTTTACCACTGTCGTTCTTCGAGGCTTCGTTTTAATCTAAAATTTGTTATCATGATATAGCAAGGATGAGCAACTATTTTGCCCAACAAGTTTAAGTACAATGAAGATATATCATGATTGAAAAGGAATAAGCTTTCAAGTTTTCAACAATGTAATATAATTGAGGAAGAACATGAATCAAACTTCAATAACTTATTAACTGAATAATTATGTTGAGTGGTCAACAACGACCATGAACAAATTTAACTGAACCTTATGGTAATGAAGGTGATCAGCCTTTCATACCTGATGAACATATGCAACATGCACTAAGTGCGAATCAATAATCAAATATGTAGAATAATTGTCAATAATTAATCCATTAACATGTTTGAAACATAATAACTCGAGTTTTAGTTAGGAGGCATACCATAATGCGAATATTCAATAATAAAATTAGATGTGGAATAATCAACAACAATTACCACTAACAAGCTTTGAAAAGTAATAACTCGAGTTTGAGTTAGAGAACTTGCCTGTTTGACGAGCTACGGCTAACTAGCTTTAATTAAAACTCTTTGAATGACCTAGCGTTGACAATGTTGGTCTATTAATTAGTCTGCGCATATAATTGTATCGCCTATACGCTTACTTTTGCTATTATCCAAAAATAATTCAATCACATATGTACACATACTATAATGTACCATCATTAACCCTATAAGATAATTAATAAATCTTAGGTTAATGATTTTATAAATTATAAGGTCTGTCTTTAGTAATAAACACTTATTGGATCTTTAAACAATTTATTATAATTGTTTAATTAATGAATCATTTAAATAATCTTTATTTATCTTCATTTAATTACCATTTAATATTAGTTAAATAGTAATTAATTAATTACCTTTAGTTATTATTTAATAAATATTAGCTAATTACATTTACTTATTATTTAATGTTAATTAAATATTGAATAATTAACATTATTTGTCTTTAATTATTCTTTCTTATTAACTTAAGAATAATTATCATTTATCCTATTTATTATTTAATCAATAATTATTTTATTAATACTAACTACTTAATTATCACCCAATACTACTTAGATAATAATTAAATAGTTAATTACATTCAAATTTCATGTAATTAGTTTAATAATCCATTAATTACATTAAAAGTTATAAATTAGTAAGTTTAAAATGATTTTAAATGAGTTTAAACCACTAATTACTTAATAATTAGCTAAATACCCACAAAATTTTTGGATTAAATATATTAATATTCTTCCGAATTTTATAAAAATTTGGGTCCAAGGACCACCACTGGAACCGGCCGAAAATGGGCGTAATCTGGTAGTGAGAATGTTCCTAGGATTCGATTCCATCATCAGACACCCCTGTAGCTTTTTAAGATTTTTGATTTTTTTCCAGATTTTGGGACCTTCATTAAAACTTGAATAAAATGAAATCTATAACTCTGATTTGGGTCCAATCAGACTCGATGGATTCTTATCTTCCCAAACTATAGTTTCCATTCATCAAACATCAAATATGGATCTGTTTTGGTCCCGGAAATCGGTCCAGAAGTGACTGCTATTGCACATGAGTTCTTTAGTTGAGGTGTTCTAGTAATAAATTCATATCTCACTCATTTTTTAACATTTTTACATGCTTCCAAAGGGGTTTTACTCTTAACTCATAGCTCTAGCATACCAAGAAACAAAATCACAAAAAACATTTGTAGATTTCGAAAAGAAAAGCATAGATCAGCCCTTTAAATTAGGTTTTTCCAAAAAACTACTTTAGCTTCCTTTCTTTCAAAATTTTCAAACATAAACTATATAGATGTACAAGTTAAACATATTATACTCAATATTTAACATTCATATAAGACTCTAGCCTATTAGAACTTGCATTTCCATGAATCTCTCATAAGATCACATAGAACATACAAAACATAGAAATTAGAGTTTGATTTCTTACCTTGTCTAGTGGAATGCTCTCCTTCTCTTTCGAAAGTTGGTTAAGAACATGGGATACATGGACAATATACTCCTCCCCTTTACTAAGAACCAAACCTCTCTCTCTCTCTCTCTCTCTCTTTCTCTCTCTTTGTGCTCTTGACTAATTGAGAGAAAATAGAAGAAGAAGAAGAAGAAGAAGAATGGTGGAGAATGAAATGAAGTTGTAATATTGGTGATTAACTAATATCCCCCATGCTCTTTTTATCCCTTTGATAAAAGGGTTAGCCTTTTCTCTTCCCAATCATGCCTAATCAAGCCATTAAGGTTACTAATTAGCTTTTCCACCAATGGTGGCATGACACACTTGTCCTTGTGTGTAAGAGTTTCTACTTTTGGGATTTGATTAACTTAATCCCTTTGCCTTAAAAGGCTTAATGTGATCAGCCATTACATGCCCAATAACTCCATTTTTCTTTTATTTTGCAGCACAAATTAGATTAATCAAATGTCTAAAATACCCTTAATCAAGTGGGTTAAGTATGGGCTTGCATTTTAATTCTTTTGGGCTTTTCCTTTAATTATTTTGGGTTATTACATAGTTCAACAAATTTAATTTATATTTCCCTAATTGTTTATTTAGGGTTTGTATTTTCAATCTTATGGAATTTAATTACTTAAACATATTTCTTTAATCAATAACCTAATTAGGTTTGCTTTAATTAGATTTAAAATTTTAATCACTTCATAGTACTTTCTCTTTATAGCGTCAAGCTATATCATTCCAATCACTTAACATATCATATGTTATTTAATAATTTAACCTTATCACGTAGTGATCTTATTTCGTAATCATTTCTCCTTATACTTATGATTGTTTTATATTACGATCTAGTTATTCTTCTCTTTAATCATATTATATTATGATTTTATTTACACTTTTCATCTTATAGACATCTTCTATTTAGTATCACCTTTCATCTCTATTGCTGGAGTCAGGTAACTCCGGATTCTTATCCTTATATCTCTTTAAGATTCTTTTTTGAATCTTCTTTATATTTCACTTTACTTTAATGATGAATTTCTTAAATTCATCTCTTATCCCTTAAACTCGATCTAAGTTTATTCCTTATCATCGTCTATTCAGTTATAGCCTAAGGTACCCCTACCTAAGGTTTATAACCTACGGCTTTGATACCAACTGTGGCGTCCCCAAATCCGGATACTTTTTACCTCAGATCTTGTACGTTACGATACATCATTTTTATAACTACTGCGAAAGATATAAACACAAATTATTTATACAATAAACTTTTACAACATAATCCCCAAGGTCTACAACCTTAACTTAATACATACCTTCAATAACTTAAAAGGTTTACAATGTTATTTGCATCAGATAACTTAATAGTTCTAAATGCATAATAATCTAAACTTGGAATTCGCCTTTACCACTGCCGTTCTTCGAGCCTTCGTTTTAATCTGAAATTTGTTATCATGATATAGCAAGGATGAACAACTATTTTGCCCAACAAGTTTATGTACAATGAAGATATATTATGATTGAAAATGAATAAGCTTTCAAGTTTTCAACAATATAATATAATTGAGGAAGAACATGAATCAAACTTCAATAACTGAAAAACTGAATAATTATGTTGAGTGGTCAACAATGACCATGAACAAATTTAAGTGAACCTTATGGTAATGAAGGTGATCAGCCTTTCATACCTGATGAACATATACAACATGCACTAAGTGCGAATCAATAATCAAATATGTGGAATAATTGTCAATAATTAATACACTAGCATGTTTGAAACATAATAACTCGAGTTTGAGTTAGGAGGCTTACCATAATGCGAATATTCAATAATAATATTAGATGTGGAATAATCAACAACAATTATCCACTAACATGCTTTGAAAAGTAATAACTCGAGTTTGAGTTAGAGAACTTGCCTGTTTGACGAGCTACTTCTAACTAGCTTTAATTAAAACTTTTTGTATGACCTAGCATTGACAATGTTGGTCTATTAATTAGTATTGCATATAATTGTACGTCTATACACTTACTTTTGCTATTATCCAGCAAATAATTCAATCACAATGTACACATAGTATAATGTACCATCATTAACCCTATAAGATAATTAATAAATCTTAGGTTAATGATTTTATAAATTATAAGGTCTTTCTTTAGTAATAAACACTTATTGGATCTTTAAACAATTTATTATAATTGTTTAATTAATGAATCATTTAAATAATCTTTATTTATCTTCATTTAATTACCATTTAATATTAGTTAAATAGTAATTAATTAATTACCTTTAGTTATTATTTGATAAATATTAGTTAATTACATCTACTTATTATTTAATGTTAATTAAATATTGAATAATTAACATTATTTGTCTTTAATTATTCTTTCTTATTAACTTAAGAATAATTATCATTTATCCTATTTATTATTTAATCAATAATTACTTTATTAATACTAACTCTACTTAATTATCACCCAATACTACTTAGATAATAATTAAATAGTTAATTGCATTCAAATTTCATGTAATTAGTTTAATAATCCATTAATTACATTAAAAGTTATAAATTAGTAAGTTTAAAATTATTTTAAATGAGTTTAAACCACTAATTACTTAATAATTAGCTAAATGCCCGGAAAAATTTTTTGTATTAAATATATTAATATGCTTCAAATTTTATAAAATTTGGGTCCGAGAACCACCAACGAACCGTCAGGAAAGTGGTAGAGGCAAATTCATCAGGAATGTTCCTACGATTCGGTTCTCATTGAAACTAACGATAGCTTTTTAAGATTTTTGATTTCTTTTCCAGATTTTGGGTCCTTCACAAAAATTTGAATAAAATGAAATTTATAACTCCGATTTGGGTCCAATAGGACTCGTTGAATTCTTATCTTCCCAAACTACAGTTTCCATTCATCAAACATCAAATATGGATCTGTTTTGGTCCTGGAAATTTGTCTAGAAGTGACTGGTATTGCACATGAGTTCTTTAGTTGAGCTGTTCTAGTAATAAATCCATATATCACTCATTTTTAACATTTTTACATGCTTCCAAAGGGTTTTTACTCTTAACTCATAGATCTAGCATACCAAAAAATAAAATCACAAAAACCATTTGTATATTTCAAAATGAAAAGCATAGATCACCCCTTTAAATTAGGTTTTTCCCAAAAACTACTTTAGCTTCCTTTCTTTCAAAATTTTCCAACATAAACTACATAGATGATCATGTTAAACATACTATACTCAAGATTTAACATTCATATAAGACTTTAGCCTATTAGAACTTGCATTTCCATGAATCTCTCACAAGATCACATAGAACATACAAAACATAGAAACTAGAGTTATGGAATGCTCTCCTTCTCTTTCCAAAGTAGGTTAGGAACTTGGGATACATGAAAAATATACTCCTCCCCCCTTACTAAGAACTAAACCTCTCTCTCTCTCTCTCTCTCTCTCTCTCTCTCTCTCTCTCTTTCTCTCTCTCTCTCTCTCTATTTGTGCTTTTGACTAATTGAGAGAAAATAGAAGAAGAAGAAGAATGGTGGAGAATGAAATGAAGTTGTAATGTTGGTGATTAACTAATATCCCCTGTTGGGCCATGATGTTTCACCTGTTGGGCCGAATGGTTTAGGTCGAGTTATTTGGTTAATCTACCGGGTCAGTTGAGTCATGTTTGTTGGGTCTTTAGAGTATTGGGCCTAAATCATTGGACCGACCCACTAGATAGTTAAATATCTTCCTTTGGGTATTGACAAGTAATGATGAATAAGATTGTTGTTGACCGAAATGACTATAAAACATTAATGTGGATGGGATTCAGTCGGCTGACGTTGGTAAACAGTGGCAGGTGCTGCATGCAGTCGGCTGAGGTCATCAGGATTAGGGGGCTAGTGTCAGACGGTATTGGATGTCATGGTAAACCGGGCCTGAGAGTATATGTGATGGAGAAAGTTATCCAAAAATAGGTAACTGATAATTTTATCTCTCTTAATACACTAGATATTTTATCCTTCATTGTTAACCTTGTGATCGCCTGTACTGACTCTCACGCCTGAGCTATCCCCCGACGGTCGAAGCCGTCAAGCTTTTGGTGTTTATTGTGCACGATCAGAACGTCTTACGTGATTGGGATGTGGCAGAAGATCTTGGCGTTAACATTGGCGCTAGAAGGAGGGCGTGTTCTAGTGTTCTTGAGTTTTCAATCACAAGCTTTCAGTTGTTCTACATTGGAAGATGGTGAGGAGTAGAACTGTTACACTGGAGGGACAACCGATGGATGTAAGTTCGTCCATACAACATATTTCTGTCAGGGATCGTTTGGGTCCCTCAAAGAGTGCTCATGATAAAATACCTTCCAAGCATGATTCAGGGGGTTCTCGTTTGAGAGCCCATGGTGAAGACAGAAGAAGGTTGGTCTTTGCTACTGATAAAGAACATGATCATTGTCGAAAGCGGGTAGAAGGCTCACCGCCTAGAACCCATCACCGAAGTGGTCGGGATGATAAAGCTGCCAAGTTGGCGTGGATGGAAGACGAAGCAGATAAGGCTTTGGAGGTTCTTCTGAAGCAGAGGGAGGATATAGCCGAGCAGATGCTTCGGATAGCAGAGCTGAAGGATGAGTCGTCCAGTCATGTTTAGTCCGAGGGGCGCAGTAGACCCAGGGATGTACAACAATGAGAAGGGAAGGAGCCGGTGCACTCTGTTCATGCATTTTGAGGTCGACCTCAGGAGCGAAAGAGATCAAGAAGCAGAACTCCTGAGGTATCAAAGAAAGAACTTCTCTTTATCGGTTCTCAAGGTCGTGATGGTGGCAGACGGAGAAGCAGGTCTAAGGAATATGCACTAGAGAATAGAAGGAAAGAGCACCATCTTAAATATTCTCACTGTGAGGACAGAGCCACACGCCGAAGTAGGTCCAGAAGTCCATCGAGAGCCGTGGGTTCTGGTGGAAGAGGTCGATCTACTCTTAAGAAGATGATTTCTCTGGTGAAAGAAGTTTCTTCACAGCCGGGAGGGGTGAAGTTCCTGGTTAAGGAGTTGAATGAGCTTCGAAAGCAGCTAGCTGAAGTCCAGTAGATTAAGGACACTCCGGGGAAGAAGGCGTCTCCTTTTTCTTCGGATATTTTGAAGGAGAAGGAAGATCCTACAAAAAATTTGCCCCACATGGAGAGTTATGATAGATCAGGGGATCCTTAAGACCATAGCCAGGCATTCGACAGGCTGATGGATTACTATGATTTTACTGACGCGAACAAGTGTCACACGTTTATTACAACGTTGAGGAAGGATGCAAGGCAGTGGATGGGGACTTTGTCTGCCGATTCAGTCTCGTCATGGTCTGGGTTGTGCGACAAATTTCATGCTCATTTTGGGAGAAATCGGAGGAGGGGAAAGCCTACGGGTTCTTTGGCACAGGTCTGATAGTTTTCAAATGAATCCCTGGGCCAATATGTGAAGCGCTTCAGAGAAGCAGTTGGCCAAGTGACAGACCTCAATGATCTTCAAGCTGTCGGGTTGTTTCAGAACGATTTGGATCTGGTGAAGTCCAAAAAGTTGGCGAAGAAGCTAATTTTTCACCAACCGAAGAGTTTGGGCAAAGATTTTGATAAAGCTGAGGGCTATATTATGGTGGAGGAAGCTATGAATAGCCGGAAACGTCTTTCTTCAGACCGAATGAAAGAGACAAATGCCAAAGCTGAAGGCGATCAGAAGAAGGGGGAGGGTATAATGATTGGCCAGAGGGCAGCTCGAAGAAGTACAACAATAATTGGCGACAAGGAAATAATCGCCCACCTGCTCCTACCACGAAGGTGAATAAGGTTTACACCAAATTGAATACGGATAGAGCTGTAATTTTGGATCAGATACGGAACCAGCCGTACTTTGAACCACCTCGTGACAACATTAAGCTCGGACAAGGCAATACTCAGAAGTTCTATGGTTATCATCAAGTCGCAGGTCGCAACACAAATGAATGTTGTAGTCTGAAGGAGTTAGTGGAAAGTAAGGTTCAGAGTGGTGTGTTGGTCCAATATGTGGCCGGAAGGGATCATCAGCAGGAATGGTAGAATGATGACCAAACTGTTCAAGTGGTTCAACTGGTTCCACCTATGCAACCTGCTCTAAATCATCCACCAAGGCACGTTGATGATGTAATTACCGGTGGGACGGCAAGAAAATTGATAGGGAAGAAGAGGCGGGGGTATCTGGATTCGGTCATGTCTGTGGCAGGTGTTTTCCCGAAGACCAACAGACCATTTCCATGGATGGTCATATCTTTAACTGATGAGGATTATCCTTTGGAGCCTATCAAAC